>JAEANM010008802.1:0-16762 GCA_017656035.1 Myanophis thanlyinensis
TGTTTTGTTTTATGTCCTTGTAGGCTGCTTTGAGTTGCCATGTATGAGTAGGCAGCAATATAAAATTTCTTTAAAAATAAATAAAAAGAAAAAAAATGCATGCCACAATTTTATCGCTATATTCAATTTCTGTTATCCTTTCCTACTTCAAAGTAAAATTTTATTCATAGATTATTATGGGGTCCTTGATGCTCTCTGAGCTTGGTAGTTTTCTTGCAGATGTTTCGTTACCAAACTAGTAACATCATCAATCCTAGAAGAGAGTTGGGCTTGTTATTTTTAATATACTAGTAACTTGCCCTATCATTCTTGGTAAGAGTGTTCTTGGTAGTTCGTTGATTATGCTGTTTACCAACATCATAAGTATCGACTATCCTTAGAATATCTTTTATATCTAGTAAGAAATGTTCTAAAGCTGGTTTTAATTGCAGAAGATGCTGCAGTTAATTAGTGTGCAAGTGAAAGATCTTTTAATCCCATGTCTAATTCTGAAAAACAGCAGTCAGATGCATCCAACCAGGGTTTAAAAGCTAGACATGGATATGCTGATGGAAGGAACTCATTTCTTGGGAATTATTGGGCCTTTGTTACCTCTATTAACAAGTGATATGCTCTATCAAAAGAAGATGAGGCAGAAGGACTTCCCCACTGTACTTTTTATATCTATTCAGATTATTCCATAGTCTTTTTTGAGACCTGATTTTAAATTCTCCAACAAACTGGTTGCTTGTCCCTATTTTTCCTAAATGGATGTTTTGTCAAAATTTGATTATCTTAAGTAGCGTCTAAATGTCCTTATTTCCTTGCATGTATGTGCAGCTTCTAGCTGCCTAGCACATTGTTTTTAATTCAACAGTCTTTAGGAAGTACTTTTTAAAGTTTTCTTAAATCATGCTACTTAGGATGCAGTTCTGTGCATGTTTAAGCAGTCATAAATCTCACTGTGGTCAATGGACCTTACTCTCAAAGAAATGTGTACACTGGATTGCAGTGGTAGTTGTAAACAGTTCTCATATTGCGGAATAAAATGTTGCTTTACAAGGTGGAAGTAATGCCCCCTTGTGGTTTAAAACTGCACTTATGACACTTGTCAAACAACTGGTTGCATTCCTCCCTGTTATTTGTTACATGTACCAAATTAATAACAAACATAATTATAGATAAGTATAACAAAATAAGGTAAATTCATTAACTACCATATATGCCATTGCTTTAATGTTGCTTAGGTCCATTTGTTTTGTGAGTAATCACAATCCATTTTTCTTGACATTTGAACACAAAATAGCATGGTTACAAATTTTGACCTAATAGATTATTCAAGCGGCTCTTCTGAATTAAATGTAATATTTTCTTTAAATCTAAATATTTAAACCAAAATAGGATTGTTTTCATACCAAAGAAAATTCAAGGTGTTTATCCATATGTGCTAAGTAAACAAATAAACAAAAAAACCTACCTTAATTTCTTGTGAATTTGGAATGAAGCAAAATGTGCCTGATTTTATAAACAGCTTACACATTTTTCTTGTGCTCATATTATCTCAGACCAACCAATGTTTTCTCACTTTGAATTCAATGCTATCATATCTAGACTGCATGCACAATTATTACACAACAGCAAACAGCATCTTGCTTAGCAATGACATGTACTGTAACTTATACAGCAGTATTTCTCACTCCTGGCACCTTTAAGATGTCTGGACTTTCATTCCCAGGATTTCCCAGTCAGCCAGGCTGTTCTAGAATAATGCACCTTCATTCTTTTGCTGCCTTTAGAGTGAAATTGTCCGTGTGTTGTTGAGTGAAGAGGAAACGTCTCAGATGGAAAGGAAGACACACATCAAAAGAAAGGGCTGGGATGAACACCATGTCTCCATACAATTATATATAGAGAGGTGGGGAAGCATAAGACTGTCTTGTTACATGGGATCCATACATCCAACAGTACTCGGGTCAATTCTGCAAGGTTGATTTACAAGAGATAGCTTAATCATTGGCTGTTTAAAGTTAGGGCTACCAAATCTGAGCTGAAAAAGCCAGCTGACCACCAGATGGCAGTATGGTGGCTTTTCTTTGCTACCATTTAATGGTTATCAGAAGTCTTGAAGTTCTGCTTTTGATAGCCCTACCCAGTCCGAGTCTAGAAGGATTGGGTGTTTGCATTCATAGGTCATATTTGAACATCAAGATCATTCTAAACTAAGCCAGCATGAGAGATGAGAGTAGGCAGCATTCTTCAGACAGACTGGGGCTAAGATGCCATCCGTTCCAGCTATATAAAAGTCTAATTGGAGAGCCAGAGTTATTCAAGAGTTATTGCAAACATCTGCATAATGTGTGATTATAAATGGTGTTTGCATAGTAAACTTTTAAAATAAGAGGCATCATCTTCAGTTTGTCAAGTCAAGAAAATTTATTCAACTTTCCTTACAATGGGATGGAATGGACTTCATTACAGCTTGAGATAATTCATTCCTGGCTTGTCCTGCATATTTGATGGCAAATGGGGAACTATATAATTCAAGAATAGCTTCAGTGTGGCTCTCAATCATGCAATTTTATGCCATCTCCAGATTTGCAGATAATTTTCATTCTGGCACTAAGGAAAGAGGGAGGGAGGAACCCTGAGTGCTAGTAAAAATGATTTTATTAGACCCCAGCTTGTTTTGAAAATGAATTCCTTTCTCAAGGGTACTCTAAAAGCAAAATAATACTGAAGAAAGCATTAATACATAAAAAGGCTTACAATATGCATACAAAAATATTAAAATTAGCCATTCTCCCTTTGTATACTCTGGCTGGTTCAGTAAGTGTCTGAAATAGGATTGCTTCCAATCATTAATACAAACAAACATATTAATAAAAAAAGCAAGTTCTACGTTGTCTTAGTTTACTTACCATTGATGAGAAAATAATACATGTTCTCTCTTCTTCATTTCCCTACTTAATTGCCCATCCTTCTTTTGCAAAATTCTGACAAATACTGGACAGAAAAGATTAGCAGGTCTTTCTAGTAGCTAGTTAGTTTACTGGTTGTGCCATCACTGGGGGTAATATTGAGCAACAGTTGATGGATCTCAGTTCTTTGGTTCTGATGTAGGCCACCAAGCCACTGAAAAGAAAAAGGTCCACATGGGCCTTCTTTCCAAAACTGAGAATTGGTTTCCAGCAGAAAAAAAATCATAGAACAAAGATGAGAGCAACAACCACGCCCCCTCCCCCAAGAAGGGGTTAAACATCTGAAAATGCCTCTATATTTTGGAACCTGATTGGTTGTGGGGTTATTGTCTTTTTAGTTCACTGCAATTTCAAATGTTTCTCAGCTAATTAGAGAAAAGCAGCAATCTTCCACTATCCTATACAGCAGTGGTGGAATTCAATTTTTTTTACTACCAGTTCTGCGGGCGTGGCTTGGTGGGCATGGCTGTGGGAGATCATGTGACTGGGCGGGCAGTTTCTGTAAGCAGGGCAATAAAGATTAGGCTAGGAACAACACCAGAATGTTTTTTTTACTGCCTTCCTTACAGGAGTAACCCTGTAAAGTGGGAAAAAAACAAGATTTTTTCTAACAACCAGTTCTCTGAACTGTTTAGAAATTTTTTCTACCGGTTCTAGTGAACCTGGTAGAACCTGCTGAATTTCCACCTCTGCTATACAGGTAGTCCTTAACGTAAGGCCACACATAAGCCCAACATTTCCATTGCTAAGCAAGACGTTTGTTAAGTGAATTCTGCCCCATTTTGAGATCTTTCTTGCACAGTTGTTAAGTGAATCACTGCAGTTGTGAAGTTAATAACATGGCTGTTTAGGTGAATCTGCCTCCCACCTTGACATTGCTCATCAGGAGGTCACAAAAAGTGATCACGTGACCCCAGGACACAGCAATGGTCATACATATGAACCAGTTATCAGGCATCTGAATTTTGACGTATGACCATGAAGATTCTGAGATGGTTGTAAGTGTGAAAATGGTCATAAGTCACCTTTTTTCAGTACCATTCTAACTTTGAACCATTAAATAAATGGTTGTAAGTCAAGGACTATCTTTACTGTATATTTTTGCTTTGTTTTGTGGTTTTGGGGGGGGGGGATTGCCTTCAAGTCAGATTTTGCTACTTCGACAAATCTATGCAACTTTCAAGGCAGCATTTTCTACTGAGTTCTGAGAGCTAAGATGGAGCTTTCTGGCCTGTTGCAGAGATGTTTGAAGGGACCCAAAACTGAGTAAATTTGAACCTGTTCATTATTATTATTATTTATTAAATTTATATACCGCCCCCTCTCCCTAAGGACTCGGGGCGGTGTACAGCAAGTAAAAACACATAGACAAAATCTAAAAACCAGTTAAAATAATTAAATGAGCTGATAGTTTAAAATACAATTAAAAGTTAAAAAGTTAAATTAAATTATAAAAATTTAAAATTTAGACTAACATATTAAAATAGCCCTGAGGTGTCAGGCCAGGCCGGCTAGCTGGAAGAGATGGGATTAATGTCTCTCCCCCTCCCAGTTACCTTATATCATTCTGATGTTAATCTAACATTTCTCACACTGCCTGGAAGGTTTCTGTGCCTTTAACTGGCAAACATCCAACAGGCCTAGATTTTTTTTTTTCTAGAGCAGGAATGCAATCATTGCTGAGCTTCTATCTGCTCCATTGCTAATTATGGGGTGGACTACAGCCATGATTGATCTAGAATTAAGATCAAAGGTTGGCTGTTGCTCAGGGCCAAAATAAAAACCAGATGTATTTATTTATTCTTTTAAATATATAGTTAAGGGCCGACAGCCAGATGCTTTTCTGTAGCTATGTTGCAGAATATCCATTTGATGAGAAAACATGCCTAGGAGGAGACGGTTTTCAACCTGGAAAAGCAGCTCTGATTATTTTGGGGTGATGTCCAGCAGGATTTTGAAAGGGTGACGTCTTCCTTACTTAAAATAAGACAGCTTGATTTGTGCAACACATTAAATCAAAATACTTAATGTACACCCCTGTGGTTTGTCCCTGTTGTGTCTTTCTTGTTAATCAAAATTTGAGGCTTACATTGCCATCAAAGCTGGAAAAAAATCTACCACACTGGATCTGCAGAATCTACACCTTGTACTCAACAGCAAATATTGGCTAGAAATCCCAAATTGTAGCCATTTAAAAATTGGAGACGGTAACAGAATAATAGGGTTAAAAGAGACTTTGGATGTCTTCTAATCTATCCCCTTGTTCAAGCAGGAGACTTTATACCATTTGGGACAAATGGATGTCCAATCTCTTCTTAAAAACCTCCAGTGAGGGAGCAACCTCAGTTTCAAGAGACAAACCATTCCTCTGGTTTATTGTTCTCACTGTCTGGAAATGTCTCCATACTTCTAGGATGTTTCTCCTCATTAATTGTTGTCTTGCTTTCAGAAGGTTTGGAGAATAAGTCAGCATGGTCTTCTCTGCGACAGCCCCTCAAATCTAGGAAGACTGACAACATGTCACTTCTAGTCCTTTTACTTTTTTTAGACTAGGCAGACCCAGTTCCTGCAACTGTTCCTTGTCTGTTTTAACTCCCAGTCCTGTAATTATCCTTATTATATCATCCTAATCATAATGGTGAGATAAAATGGTACAAATGCATTGCTTGATCAGACTCTTTTTGACTTTGGTCTAAATAATGCTTCAAGCATTCTTTAGGCCAAAGCATGTGCTGAAAGTTGGAACTGCAATGAATTATAATTAAAGAACAGAATTCTTATACACCTCTAAACCACCTTGGAATTAAAGTTCAGAGTCAGAATTCGCAGCATATAAGAGTGTTTTGCTTATTTTTTTTTCTGTTTGTTCAAAAGTTTTAAACAAAAGTACAAATTGTTTTACTAGTACTAGAGACAGGAGGAGAAAAAGCTGGGTTGATATATGCTAAATCAAGTTATTTTTTTCATATGGTTTGTGGAATAAGTCACAATCAGCTCAGATAATTTGCTAAACTAAGCTATAAATTGAGAGTTGAAAAGGTTCTAGGCACAACTAATACAATGTAGGTTGGTCTGCAGAAAAAGCTCCTTCATCTCAACACTAACTTTGAAATTTAGACTTTCCTGGTTAAAACTCCTGGCATATTTTTGGAATTCCTTCTTCTTTTGTTCTTGTAGTTTGAACTGTCTTTACTAAATGAAGTTTTCTGGAGAACTTTAAAAAGTTTATACACACCTTTGGTTTGATACTACTAAAGATCTGTATATTTTTCTGGAACAATTTTGTCATACAATGATTTTAGCTGTGATTCCATGATATACTTACCCAGGTTAACTGCACTACGTTTTTCAATCTGAGGTTTTGGGTTTACATAATTACACTTTTTTTCTTTTTACGACCTTGTAATCTCTTAATTTGGGATAGACTCCAGTTGACTGGATGAAGCTGAGCATTTACTAGCCGGATGCCCTTCCTGATACCTGTACTGGACAACCTACTAGGCAAAAATAGTTTATGTTATTATGTTGTTTTACAGTATTGTATGAACAGGATCTTTATAGATTTATCTTTGGAGATATCTTTAATTAACTTTGGTCAGGTTGCTCCAATTTCCTCTTTGGTGGGAGAATTTCAGCCCAACAGCTTTCTTTTTCAGAATAACTCCTAAAATGCATTAAAAGAGTTCTGCCAAGGACCATTTACAAAGAATGGATCAGAGATTTTTCAAGAGCTCTCAGTTTAGCAATAGTTGCCACTTTATGCAGGAAGTTTTTCCTGGACTATCTGCTCAAAGAGATTTTTTTTTTTTTTAAAAGGAGGGCAGAAAAGAAAGGATTCATTGTCTGGTAACCCCAGGGGACTGATTGTGTGTTTGACTGGTTCTCTACCCCCCCCCCCCCCCACCACTAATGCATGTGGTAAGAGGAAACTGCTCTAGATGCTAGGGAAAGCACACGAGTAAGACTAAAAGGGAATTACCCAGGGAACATAGTAGGAAGAGTTTCAAAAATAAAAGAGAAAATAGGATTGCAACGTGCGCCCACCCCCTCATATCGCAATCAGAGCAAATTGCAGGAATGTATGCAAATTGGTGCCCATTAGCATGAGATGCCTTAATTTACAAGATTTCTTCTGGGGTGTATGGATGGGCGTGGGAGGGGACGGGAAGAGAAGGATAACTGGGCTTCCACGGAGGGTGGAATGCTTTGGAAAATACTTGGGTAGAATGCCAAAGTGGAATGGGTGATGGAGTAGCCCAAGTGAAATACATTGAGAAGAGTGGAGATCTTTAAGATAGACAGAGAACTTAAGCCAAGCTGAGGTAGATGTAAAGGCTGACTTCTTTTCAGTGCCTCTCCTAGCAATTACACAGATCCATCCATCCATCCATCCATCCAGAAGTTGGAGGAGCTTCATCACTGGAGGCTTTCAAGAAGAGATTGGACTGCCATTTGTCAGAAATTGTATAGGGTCTCCTACTTGGGCAGTGGGTTGGGCTGGATGACCAACAAGGGTCCTTCCAACTCTATTAATCTGTTAGTGTAGTTTGGGCAGTAATATAGAAGGTGGGCACTTTTGGCTACTTTTGAAACACTTAAAAACAGTGCAAAAATTAAACAGGGTTAGCAAATAAAAATGCGAAAGGATGTTGTTGGGCATATTGATAGCAGAGTATTAAGCTTTGTTCAACACAAGTATACCAACATTTGGCTTCACAAAATCAAATGAAGGTGACTGTTATTGCCTGTTTTACAGGAGTATTGTCAAGGTGATGGGAATCAATATTTAGATTTAACAGAGTCAGAGAGTCAAACTCGGTAGGATAGTGGACATGCTGTAGATCAGACAGTTGCAAAGAACAAGAGGTGAGTCAAATGGTTCCCGCAGGACAGGTCAAAACATCAAATTCAGGAGGTACAGAATAGCATGGTTGCAATGTTCAAGTAATAATAATAAAAAAAAATCCAGGTTCAAGTCACCCCTTAACTTGAAGCTTAGTAGACATACCAATGTCCTCCATTTCTGAAATTAAATCAATATCATCACCTTCATCTTCTAAGTTTATAACAACAACCACCTTCATTTAATAGACCTGATAGTGCCGAAAATACTTTTTTTAAAAGGCAACTGGACTTTGTTTTTCTTTGATAACATTTTACTTCTCATCCAAGAAGCTTCTTCAGCTAGAATTGCGAATCTCCATAGTCAATAGACCTGACAATGCAGCTGGCTTCCTTGGTTGCATTCTACTGGTACTTCATAATAAGTGGGTGAAATACTCTTATCATTTTCGTTGCCTATTTGTTGAACAACTATAGAGAGTCCTCAGTTTATGACCATGATGCAGAATGGTCATAAAATTGAGTGTGGTCACATGATATCTCATGTAATGATCCCGCTGCTTAATGACACATTTTACATTTCCTGTTGTGGTTGCAAAGCAAGGACTTACCTGTAGGCAGAATGATTTAAAAGACATCCTAGCTGCCAAGGAGGCCAGGCTGCAACAGAGGAACATGTGTCCACAGCAGGGGTCATGTAACTATTTCTGTGGTTCTGTATTCT
Organism: Myanophis thanlyinensis; assembly: GCA_017656035.1. Lineage (NCBI taxonomy): Eukaryota > Metazoa > Chordata > Lepidosauria > Squamata > Homalopsidae > Myanophis > Myanophis thanlyinensis. Next base: position 8,524 of record JAEANM010008802.1, read on the forward strand.
ATAAAACCAAACCCAGATGATTTATGTGGTGCAGATGTGAAGCTGACAAGAGTTACATCACCCTAAACCACGTTTATGGTGATACAATTAAGGTCACTGCCAATATTGCTTAGCAGCAGGATCGAAATTAGTTTTGCTTTGATCTACAGCAGAACTAGCATAAACACGTCTCCAGTGGAGATGGTATATAGTTGAGGGGTGTTTGTTTTCCCCCTTTGTTTGGAGGAAAGACAAGAGGAAAGCTTTTGACTATATTTCCTTTGATTTGTCCTGTTTTCTACACTGGCTTCCTTGTTGTTGTTTTTTAAATTGCACCTTTGAGGAGGAGAAACATTTATTTATTTAGACTCGGCCTTTCTGTTTATGTGAGCATCTGGTATAGTGTACAACACTGGAAACAATCCAATAAATTTAAAACACAAAGTTAAAAAAAATCACTTAGCGAAAGGCTGGAGAAGGGATTCTATTTTTTGCCATCTTTCTAGGTATTGCCATGACTAAGTCCATCCCTTTTGTGTACAAAATGTGTAGCTCTCTGAGTAGTTTGCTGCCACCCATTTGTTTTCCTCTGAGGGTGGTGTGAGCTGTGGACTAGTTTTCAGAGCAACGCGTTTTCACAAGATTGTGATATCTTCTTGCACAGGCAGCTACTTTGGCCAACTGAATTCACTATGGTCAAGTCACCCGCAGGACAACTCGTAGTAGGACAATTCAAAGCTGTATTCATTGTTTCATTGAGTTACTGTTATTATTGGTGACCACATTTTTGTCGAAAGTATTGTAACTCTTGTATGTCTGGATCGACTTTATTTTGTTGTTATTGGCCCACAGTCCTGTTGAAATTAATTTAACTTTTGTATTTGTTGAATTGTCCTGCGGCGAGTTGGCAGCAATGAGTTGTCCCCATTCCACCTTCTGAAGGTGGTACCTATCAGGTAGTTGACCAGCTTCAAGGTGAATTAGGACTGCAGAAATGGGAGAAGACATGCAAGGGAAGGAACCCATAGAGATATGGTGTGATGAATAGTGACATTTCTTTTCACTTCATGCAGGTCCTTATCATAGCTTTTGACCTATCCATCTTAGGCAGCTGATTTTGGGCCATTCCTACTTAAAGTGGCCCACAATTCTTCATCTATGATCTTCAGGAGCCTTAGAAAAATGGGGCTTTCGAAGGCTCCTTCTCCAATGTTTTGGGCAGCCAGTTTTTATTTGGTACAATTAGCAAAAGCAGTTTCCTGCTATCAGAGAGGCAAGTTTGTTGAAGAATTTTTCTCCGTATCGCATAGCGTCTTGCATCTTTGCCTGTGCAGTTGGCAGCATTTGCTGCAAAAGATGTTTTTGGAGGGTTAAAGATGGCGTTTTCTACTTCTTGCTAATAAATGGTTTGATCTGCGCATAATGAAAAACCAGCTGGCAGAGAGAGAGAGAGAGAGAGAGAGATCATTGAATATATATATTTTTGTGGCCATTAGTCTATTTGCTCCCAACTTCTTCTTCTTCTTTCGGCTGTTTCCGTTAGGGGTTGCCCCGGCGAATCATCTATTTCCACCTAGCTCTATCCTTGGCATCCTCTACTCTCACCCTAATTGACTTCATGTCCTCTTTTAGCATATCCATATATCTCCTCTTTGGCCTTCCTCTTGACCTCTTGCCTGGCAGCTCCATCTCCAGCATCCTTCTACCAATATAACCACTCTCCTTCCTCTGCACATGTCCAAACCATCTCAATCTGGCCTCTCTGACCTTGTCCCCAAAACAGCCAACCTGAGCTGTCCCTTTGATGTGCTCATTCCTAATCCTTTCCATCCTGGTCACTCCTAAGGAGAACCTCAACATCCCCATCTCTGCTACCTCCAGCTCTGCCTCTTGTCTTTTCCTCACTGCTCCAGTCTCTAACCGAGACAGCATAGCTGGTCTCACTACTGTCTTAGACACCTTTCCTTTGATTCTTGCTGACACTCTTGTGTCACACAACACTCCTGACATCTTTCTCCACCCATTCCAACCCGCCTCTTCACCTCTTTCCCACATTCCCCATCGTACTGGACTGTTGACCCCCAATACTTAAACTCCTGCACCTTCTTGACCTCAGCCCCCTGTAACCTTACTGTTCCACTTCCTTCCCCCTCGTTCACACACATGTATTCTGTCTTACTATGACTAATCTTCATTCCTCTTCTTTCCAGAGGACACCCTTCACCTTTCCAGGTGCTCTATTCTAGTCCAGTCTATCTGGTCTCAACTAGTAAGAATAAAAGTTCAGTACAGATAGCCTTTGACTTACAACAGTTCATTTAGTGGCTGTGCAACAGCAACGTAAGTGAAATGACATGACCATTTTTCACACTCATGACGGTTGCAGCATCTCCAAGGTCACATGATCAAAATTCAGACACCTGGCAACTGGCTCATATTTATGACGGTTGCAGTCTGCCCGGGGTCCTGTGATCATCTTTTGTGACCTTCTGACAAGCAAAGTCAATGGGGAAGCCAGATTCACTTAACAACCATGTTACTAACTTAAACAGCTGCTGTGATTCACTGAACAACAGTGGCAAGGGAAGGTCATAAAATGGGGGCAAGCTTCACTTAACAAATGTCTCACTTGGCAACAGAAATTTTAGGCTCAATTGTGGTCGCAAATCGAGAGCTACCTTTTGCAGCTATTTTATGCATGTATTCAAAACTTTATGCCTTCCTTCATTTCAAGCTGTACAACAGGGATGTTGAGTTGGTGACCTTCCAGGTGTTGTTGAACTATAGCTCTAATCATCCTTCATTATCAGAAATGCTGGCTGAGGATTATGGGAAGTGGAGGCCAACGCCACGTGGAGGACTGCCAATTCATCACCCTGTTGGGTTGTCTCAAATTCTGCCAATGTTGGTCTCTCACTCCTTCTGCATAATGAATAGGTTGGCTCTTGTTCAGAAGCTGTTAAAAAGCAATTGCACAGCACAGGAAAGCGCACACAAAGACAAAGTTATTAAGGTACTGAAAAAAAAATGGGCGAAATCACACAATTATTCCCTAATTCCACACAGGTGAATAAGATGAGTATGAACCAGTATCCCTAATCTGGCATTTTGTAATTTTTTATGCTGTAGTCAAGATGTATATCAGGGGTGTCGAAGTCAAGGCCCAGGGGCTGGATCTGGCCCACGGGATGCTTAGATCTGGCCACCCTGGAATGGGGACACCCTGGAAACAGCAAAGGAGTGGCCCACGGTGCCTCTGTCAGAGAAAATGGAGCTTGGGAGGGCCACATACAGCCCTCCCAAGGTCTGTTTTTGCTGGCAGAGGGTTGCAGGAGGCTGTTGCAGCCAAAAACAGAGCTTGGGAGCCCATTTTCACTGGCAGAGCACTTGGGCCTCCACAGAAACCCCTGACATGAGTGGCATCCATCCTGGCCACACACTCCCTGGCCCCTGGAGATTAAACGCCACCCTGATGTGGCCCTCAATGAAATGAAGTTTGACACCCCTGATGTATGTCATATTTCCAGCCTCTGATGGCACTGTGATGCACAGTAAGGATTATGGATGTAGTACTCTTCAGATCGTCATGTAAATGTTGCTGTGTAGATTTTAGAATGCTGCTGTTAAAGATTCTGATTGTTCCGTGCCAACCTCCTACTTGGTTTTCCATTCCTTTCCTTATCACCAGGCAGCTAGCAGCCTGTGGCCACAAAGCAAGCTCTGCTAATAAGCCATGTTTTTATCTTTCCCTAATTAGGTTTAGGAAAACCTGCCAATGACTCAGTCTTATTTGTAGGTTGTACCATTCCGGTGCCCAAGCATGGTCATGAACAGCCTGGGAACTTAGAGGAGGAATCAGGTAGATGTTTATCATTTGAGAAAGAGGCATTGGAGAGAGACTGGCCTAACTGGGGAAGGAGTCAAGCAGGGAGTCAGTCGAATCATTACAGAGGCACAAGCAGGCAAGGTCTGAACCCCCTTAAATGTCTTTGAACCTTGTCTTGCCTGGTACAGGTGCAGACTGTCAGTCTGGGAAGATTCCTGTGAAATAGACATGAACAATAAAGCAGCTAATTGAACTCTTCACTTGGTTGTTTGTGCCTGACAAAAGGTTCTACTTTCCCTTCTACCAAAAAAAAAAAAAAAGAAGCGTTTAGATATCCTACAGAATGGAGATTCTACAGCAGTGAGAGAAATGAAGCAATTTCTGAGTTCTTTGCAAACAGATTGAAGCTTGTAGAGTCCTTGAGCTCAGCCGAGAAAGAGAGAACGCTGCATTTTCTGAACTTTCCTCAAAGCCATTCCAGTAGAAGTCCATATGGAATTTTACAAGGGGAGCCCTTCACAAATGGCAGCCCAAAGCCGAATGAAGAAGTTGTCATGAGCGAGAAAGGAGAACTTTCTCTACATTAAAGCAGTGCTGAAAGACAAGGAATCCAGTCTCTTTCCCAGCGAAGATCATGGCTCATCTTTTATATATGAAGTATACAGCAGGCCAGTTGGGGACCTTGGGTCCTGAAATGAAAAGCATCAGACCTCTGAAAGGCTTGGATGGCATTCAAGACCCTGGGAGTTGGCACAAGTTGCAAATGGCTCCAACATGACACATTGGTGTCTTGCCAGCACGCAAGTAGGATAGATTGACACCTTTGGCTTACCTCCTTCCCCCCCCCAGAGGTGATGTCCATCTCTGTATGCAATACTCCTATAAAAGCTTCTTTCTCTTTTAAGTAAGATTCCATGGCTCCTCTTAAACTTTCATTTCTTTATATATTTTTTCTTTCTTTCTCTTTGTAACATGATGATTTCCCCCAGCAGAATGGCAAGTTTTGATCTGCCATTCAGGACTTTGATTGGCATCTCCACAACTCTGATAAGGAAGCATCTATCGGTAGTCTAAATCTCTTTCCAAAATGCAAACGTTTCCACGATGCCCAACTTATTTTTTAATGCATTTATTTGATTTATACGCCAGCTTTCTGCTCTGACAAGGGTATTCTTAAGGCAGGCAGAGGAACGGCACCCCAGATTTTGCACATATGCCCCACCCTTGCCCAACATCCTTTAAAACTCTCCCATTTTAGGATCATGCTGGGAAATTGAGTGCACGTCTCCAAATTACGACAGGACAATTTCCCAGAATAATGCTGTCCTCTCTCCTCCTCATCTTCCTTTCAGCAGCAGGCTTCAGTCTATTTTAATTTTTCTGTCCCTCTCCCAGAATGAAAATTGTTTTGACGTTGGCTACACGCTTTAAAAAGTTAGGTGCATTTCTAATGTTTTATATGTCCCTATAAATCTTTAACAGCTAGAGACTTGGAATGCTGTTGTGGCAAATAAAGTACTTACTTGGTGAGCTGAGCTATTTTCTGAAATACTCAGATCCGGATAACTTAGAGCAAATGAAATAAGTTTACTGACTCCATCTAACCGGTTTCTGCCACACAGCTAAGATATATTTTGGTGGTAAGGAGCACTGATTGGCTGAATATTGGTAGAGTTGTGCAGTGATCTGGATTCTAAAAAAGGGACAAAAAAGTGGTTCTAAATACGTGTGTAGCATCTGACTTTCCCCCCTTTGAATTCATTTTGCTGTCCAGGCCTACTTATTCAGCACAGCTCTTCAAATGTACTCCATTTGGAGAAATACTTTGGAAGGCAATTCATTCAATTACTGGAATCAAATCAGCTTTCCAAATTGAATTAGAAAAGTGAGTTCAAATCGTCAAATCAGATAAGGCTGCTGGATTAGGCTCTTGATTCAGGCATTTCAGAAGCTTCTATGCGTGTTCAGGAACGGCATTTTCCAAATCAGTTCCAACATCTGAATCAAATCAACCTGGCCTTTTTGACTCAGAGAAAGCAGTTAAATCTAATCAAATTGATTGTTTGAATCAAATCAATAATCTGAATTGAGTTTTGCTTGATATTCACAGGTAAACTACATGGGCACCACACCTTAACTGTCCCTTAAGTACAACTCTTTTCAAACCTTCCTATCTAGCTTTCTTCTCCATCGGAAGATTCTTGGTTGCAGGCTTGCATTAAGATTCCAGTTAAGAAGCTCCATAAAAATCCTGTTAATCCATGTACCACCTGAAGGCTACCATCCATGTTGATTCTATAAACAGCTTAGAGAGGGCTAGAAAGCACATAAAGCAGTATATAATTCTAAGTGCTATTGCTATTGCTATCACTCCAGTAAACTAGATAACATTTTTCTAAACCAGGAAGACATTCTATTTCTGCGTGCCCACTCCATCCTTCATGCTGAATTTCTCAAATAATCAAGGGCCTGTGCGGTGAAGATTTGACCAACAGAAGACAAAAAAGAAAGCCTCTGTTGTATTAAATCTGGTGGCACAGTGGTTAAAGTTCAGTACTATGAGCTAACTCTGCCCACAGCTAGGAGTTTGATCCTGATGGGGCTCAAGGTTGACTCAGCCTTCCCATCTTCCCAGAGTTGGTAAAACGAGAACCCAGATTGTTGGGGGCAATATGCAAATAATGCTTACATTGTAAACCACCCAGCATGTGCTATGGGGCAGTATATAAGCCTAAATACTACCCTTCTCATGTGTGTAAACCTGTTCCTCACTGTTCTAGGTTGCATGGCTGGGACTCTCCTCATTTTCTAGGCAGAGAAAAGAGCGGGTTCCTCCCCCTAGAAAGCCTTACTCAGAGGGAAGGAAAAAGCCAGAGACTACTCAAGGAAGCCCCCCCCCCAAAAAAAAATAAAATAAAAAATTCAGATGGATTTGATTCAGATGTTGGAACTGATTTGGAAAAAGCAATGGATGGAAGCTTATCTGAGGAAGATCCAACCTGGAACTAAAGATAAATTTCCTGACAGTGAAAACAATTAATCAATGGAATAGCTTGCCTCCTGGAGTTGTGGGAGATTTTCAGGAAAAGATTGGAGAACCATATAAGTCTGGGATAAAGTATCGACTTCTATCCAGGACAGGGGTTAAACTAAAGACCTCCAAAGTCCCATTCAGTCCTATATTTCTATGGTAAGAAATTACTTATACATTTATAGTTGAGCATGGAAAGCTTTTTTTTGAGATTGTAAATGTCAAGAGTAGGAGAACAAGACTAAAACGGCTATTCCCAAGATCTTCATTTACTTCCAATGTTAGATATTTTGATGTTTTGATTGTTACTTTTGAGTTCTTTCTTTGGTCTACTAAGGTTCCAAAGAGGTTTGTTTGTTTGTTTGCAATTCTTTCTCCTGAATGCTCAAGAGGCAGAATGGACTTCAGTGGGTTGGTGTTTATTTATTTTTTAACATTTTAAAGAATCCAATCTTTGCCGTTATTCACTAGCCAGCATTCCATCATTCTGGCTACTCGGATCTCTACCACAGTCTGGTTTCCAGATTCTGATAGAAGCACGTTGGATCTGTTTGTTCCTTCCCTTCTCTATGTCTTCCCATTTGCACCACTCCAATAAATATTTACTACATCGCTCCAGATTTGGGCGAATGGGGGGTATTCATGGCTGAAGGGAAGGGAGGGTTTCTTTTTATTTATTTTTTTCTCAGATGTTTAATGGTTATGCTCCGCTAATCAGATGACGGATGAAGAAAGGCATGGTTGGAAAGTACTGTAGGCTTGCAAAGATGATATCATGGCTATTGTTCACCATTTGCCTTCATTAAAATGTCAGAATCCTACAGCCCTGTTTCAGAAGCGCTGCAGCCAGCCGGGTGCAGTACGGGAGGTACATTAGATAATTCTGGAAGGAAATGAAATCAAGATAAAAGGAGGGGGGAAGGGAAAAACATGCTCCCAAGTCCTATTCCACAGAAGGAGACAATCTCATTTTAGCACCAAGTTAGTAAAAAACAAACACCCCTTCAGAGATCTGTTTTTTTCCACAGAAAGAAAGTCTTGAGCAATGCTTTCCAGGAAGGAAGAAGTTTCTAAAAGAAAATCCCGCTCCTCTCATTTTATTTTCTCTTTGCACCTGAAGAGAGAGGGCAGGAAGTAATGAATGGAAACTTATCAAAGCGATCCAATCTAAGAACTAAGGAGAAATTTCCTGACAGTGAGAACAATTAATCAGCAGAGTGGCTTACCCACTACTTTATTTTTTATATTTTTTTATTTATTTAAATTTATATACCGCCCCCTCTCCCTAGGGACTCAGGGTGGTTTACAGCACTTAAAAATACATAAACAAAATTTAAAAACCAGTATAAAACAATTAAATTAGCTGCTATTTAAAAAATTACTGTTAAAAGTTAATTAAAATT
>JAEANM010008803.1:0-16760 GCA_017656035.1 Myanophis thanlyinensis
ATTACTTGGGTCAGGCCCATAGCTGTCATGGAAGCCATGAACTCCTGAGCTACACCCGAAGTCAAGCCGGCAGAGGGGAGGTATGATATGATTGATTGCAATCTTTGATTAGAGGGAGTAATCTTAATCATATATAAAATTTATAAATAGGAATATATTAATTAACTGAATGCGTATCAAACTGGTGTCAACTCTCAGCAAATTGATAGATTTGTTCTAAAACCATCTGTTTTCAACTTGGTCCTTCAAATCTTCCACTGTGCACCAATTGCTACTATAATCAAGTTTCTCAATCTTGATTCCCATTCTCCTTTTGCCTATCCTCCCATCTTTCCTATCTTTATAGATTTCTTGGAGCTAGGTCTCTAAAATATGATAATTTGCACCTGGTTGTATATGCCTTGAGTATGTACTCTAGATTGACCTGTTGCCAATCTATGTTTATTTTCTAACTAGCTGTGATTTTCTTGAGTTTTCTCTAACACCAAAATTCAAAAGCATCAATATTTTTTCTATCCTGTTTCAAAATCCAACTTTCACTTCCATAATGACACAGAGAAAGCCATTGCCTGCATGATTCTGTTCTTTGTAAATATAGGCACATTATGACATGTGAATAGAGAATCATTGGTTTAGTGGTGAAAGCAATAGGCTAGAACAGAGGTCCCCAATCACCAATCCATGGACCAGCACCAGTCCACAGCTTGCCTGAAACTGGGCTATGCAAACAAATGAAGTCCCATCTGTAGGATGCAGGCAGCACATGAAATCACGCCCCCTCTGGTCTGCAAAAAAACCTCTCTCCACGGAATTGATCCCTGATGCCCAAAAGGTTAGGGGCTGCTGGGTTAGAAAGTGGGAAACCCTCCTGCTTTAGCCATGAAAGCTAGCTGGGTGACCTTCCGCTAGTCACTTTCTCTCAGCCCAACTCAGGGTTGTTATTGTTTTTTTTTTTGGGGGGGGGGAGGTGGGAATAGGAGGAGGAAAATGTATTGGAAATGTTTGCTGCTTTGTTATTTGTAAAAATAATAAAGGTGAGATATTAATAAATACCTTTTCTAAGGCCTTCATTGTTACCCCACATTGCTTATCAATCTAATAAACAGCTCTGTGGCATTTCTCAGTGGCAGGATTAATATATTATTGCATATGCTTTTATTGGCTACTATCTACTTCATCAACTGTTTCCTGAGTACCTGTATATAGTATATATATCTGATGGGAACCACAATAACTACTGGAACTAAAACACACAAAAGGTAGTTCAAAAATTATATTTTCCTTAATAGTGACTGCTGAATTCGCTAAACAGTTCTTGAATGATATAACACAATCATGCTTACATTGGCAAAAAAAGTTAACCCGGTTTAGATACCCTTCACATCGATTGCCGAAGAGAAAAATGTTGCTTTTCGCACTAGACAACTTTTTTACATCAAATTACAATTGACGAAAAAAGTCACGAGACAACAGCAAGGCATTCTAGGAAACATTCATTTCAGTTTCCATTCTCATAGAAATGTTTTTTTTTTAAACGGAAACACTACATTTCCCAGTCGTCTTTGTTGAAAAACATTCTCTCTCTCTTTCTCTCTCTCTCTCTCTCTCTCCTCTCTCTTTTTCCTGTACGGTGTTGCATGCCGGTAGTAGTAGTTTTCGACTACCCCCATTCGATACCACGCCGCTTGGTTTCCTTGGAAAAGAAAACTACAATTCCAATCTGCCTTAGCCGGTTGCGCTTGCGCCGTCTGCATGGAAGGAAGGAGGGAGGGGAAAGGCCGTTACGTCGCGGGCAACGGCCGCAGTAGTGAAGAGGCAGTAAGCGGTAGTACCGGAGGTGTACGTGTTCGCTGCTGGATTTGTCCCGGGTAATAAGAAGAGGGCGAGTTTTGTCAGGTTCCGTGCGTGCTGGCGGAAAAGCCGGGATGAAGCTGTGAGAGGGTGCGTACCGAAAGAAGTGAAAAAAGAGACCAGCCGCAGGCAGGCAGAGGAGGGAGGAGGAGGAGGAGGAGGAGGCGCGAAGCGATGTCTCAGCCGCCTCAGCAGGAGCAGCAGCCAGTGGCACCGCTGGTCCCGAAGAAGAAGGACCGGCGTATCTTCTCGGGCACTTGTCCTGACCCCAAGTGTCAGGCGCGCCTGTTTTTTCCGGCGCACGGGCCTCTAAGCAGCGGGAGCATCGAGTGCACGGATTGCGGGCAGCGTCATGAACAGCGGCAGCTGCTGGGAGTGGAGGAGGTGACGGATCCCGACTTGGTGCTGCACAATTTGCTGCGGAACGCACTGCTAGGAGTGAGTGGGGCGGGGCCCCCTAGAAAGAACACCGAGCTGGTGAAAGTTATGGGCCTGTCAAACTACCACTGCAAGCTGCTCTCGCCCATTCTGGCCCGCTACGGCATGGATAAACAGACGGGCAAAGCCAAACTCCTAACTGAGATGAACCAAGGAGATATTTTTGACTGTGCTCTTCTTGGGGACCGTGCCTTTCTTATTGAGCCTGAGCATGTTGACACTGTAGGATATGGCAAAGATCGCTCTGGTAGCCTCCTGTACTTGCAGGACACCTTGGAGGATATTAAGAAGGCTAATAATAGCCAAGAGTGCCTCATCCCAGTCCATGTGGATGGTGATGGCCATTGTTTAGTCCATGCAATTTCCCGAGCGCTGGTGGGTAGGGAACTCTTCTGGCATGCTTTGCGGGAGAACCTCAAGAAGCACTTTATGGAGAATCTCAGCCGCTATAAAGCCCTTTTTCATGATTTTATTGATGCGGCAGAATGGGAAGACATAATCAATGAATGTGACCCCTTATTTATTCCTCCTGAGGGTGTACCAATGGGTCTTCGAAACATCCACATTTTTGGACTAGCCAATGTTTTACACCGGCCCATCATTCTCTTGGATTCCTTGAGTGGAATGCGTAGTTCAGGGGACTATTCTGCCACATTCCTTCCTGGATTGATACCAGAAGAAAAATGCATGGGGAAAGATGGCATGCTGAACAAACCGATTTGTATTGCCTGGAGTAGTTCTGGGCGTAATCATTATATTCCCCTGGTTGGAATAAAAGGTGCTGCTTTGCCTAAATTGCCTATGAAATTACTCCCTAAAGCTTGGGGAGTGCCTCAAGACCTTATTAAAAAGTATATCAAATTGGAAGACGATGGTAGCTGTGTGATTGGAGGAGACAGAAGTTTGCATGATAAATACTTGATGAGACTAGTTGCAGCCATGGAGGAAGTTTTTATGGATAAGCATGGCATTCATCCCAGTTTAGTTGCTGATGTACATCAGTATTTCTATCGGAGGACTGGTGTGATAGGGGTTCAGCCTGAAGATGTTACAGCAGCTGCTAAAAAGGCAGTTATGGACAACCGACTTCACAAGTGTCTCATTTGTTGTGCTCTTTCAGAACTTCATGTTCCTCCAGGGTGGCTAGCTCCAGGAGGGAAGCTGTATAATCTTGCAAAAAGTACCCATGGTCAGTTAAGACCTGATAAAAATTACAGTTTTCCTCTGAACAGTTTGGTATGTTCCTATAATCCTGTAAAGGATGTACTAGTACCAGACTACAGTTTGAGTAGTCTGACTGCATGTAACTGGTGTCATGGCACATTGGTGCGTCGTGTGAGAAGTGATGGCTCTGTTGTATATTTGGATGGGGACAGAACTAATACTAGATCAACAGGTGGCAAATGTGGTTGTGGATTCAAACATTATTGGGAAGGCAAAGAATATGACAATCTCCCTGAAGCTTTCCCTATTACTTTAGAGTGGGGTGGGAGAGTGGTAAGAGAGACAGTGTATTGGTTCCAATATGAAAGTGATCTATCTCTGAACAGCAATGTATATGATGTTGCAATGAAGCTTGTTACTAAGCACTTTCCTGGAGAATTTGGTAGTGAGATTCTTGTCCAGAAAGTTGTCAATACAATTCTGCATCAAACAGCCAAAAAGAACCCTGATGATTACACTCCTGTAAACATTGATAGTGCTCATGCTCGAAGAGCCGATGATATGCAACAAGGACAAGATTTGGCATCTCAGCTTCCAACCAAAATTATTCTTACTGGACAGAAAACAAAAACACTGCACAAAGAAGAACTGAATATGAGTAAAACTGAAAGAACTATTCAACAAAACATTTCAGAACAAGCAATTATAATGCAAAAACGAAAAACTGAAAAATGGAAGCAAGTACAAAAAGGCCCAGCTAGAACTGTGTCTCCTGGTACTATTCCTGATGGGTCATCCTCTGCACCTGCTACTCCCACCAAGACTCCTTATTCTCCAATATCTACGAAAGAAAAGAAAATTCGCATAACAACAAATGATGGGCGACAGACCATGCTCACTTTGAAATCCACTACAACATTTCTAGAATTGCAGGAAAGCATAGCGAGAGAATTTAATATTCCTCCACATTTGCAATGTATTCGCTTTGGCTTTCCTCCCAAGGAACTGCTGCCACCTAAGGAAGGGCAAGAAAATGAACCTGTTCCTCTGCTACATGGAGATAGAATAACCATAGAGATTCTTAAAGGGAAGGAAGATAGTAACCAGGCTAGTTCAGTACACTCAGCTCATGTTGTGAAGCATGATGATATTGCTGTTACTAGCAGAATTTCTTCCAAGGAACTTCAAGAGCAAATAGACAAGGAAATGTACTCTTTGTGTCTTCTTGCAACATTTATGGGTAAGGCAATACTGATCTTCTTTGTAAGTATAAACATATTTGTACAGCTAGAAATGTACAGTGCCCAAATAAATTCTTTAGTAATAATAACATTTTCTTTTCTGTCTTTTACTGTACTGGTTAGTGTAGGATAGGAGCATTTTAATATTAAGTAATGTGGCAATCCTGTATTGATTGAACTCATTGAAATAATTCTGTTTAGAGAAGGATTGTGCCTTAATGAAACTTTGAAAAACTATTAGTTGCAAATTTAGACAAAACCCCCTATTTTATTTCACTTTTTCTTGAATGCTGTTTATGAAGCACTGATACAATGCTCATAAATGTGAGGTGTTGAAATATTTTCTGACATATTCAGCACAAATTTTAGCTGTTTAAGGTACATTAATGTATAGTGTATAGTCTTGTACATTGTACAACATGGGGCATATTTGTTTATACTTTTTTCATAGGGAATTCAATTCCATGTGGAATTAGTGTTCTTAAAATATGCATTTAAATCTGAAAATTGCTTTAAATTTATATGCACAAAGTTAATGTATTAACATAAGTTATTTGTTATATTATGCACTATCTGCTATTTGGCCAAATCTACTAGAAATTATGTTTTTGAAACCTTTTAATTCAAATTAATTGGTGATGTTAACAGCTTAATTTAATGTTTTGCAGCTCTTATAACTGGTTGCAGACTGCATAACATATAGAAAGCTGGTTGATATCTATGTCTTAAACATTATATTACTGCAATTAAAAAAAAACCCTTTGGATGATGTTAGAATGGCCTTGGATTTCTAAAAAAAACCCTCAAGAATGTACTTTTTTCTGTTACCCCTCCTTGTGATACTGTTTGTGTTCTTAATTTGAAATGGACTTTCCAATCCAGGCAATAAAAATAAAGTAGTGCAATTTTTTAAAAAGTGAAGCTTTGTTGTATAATCTTATGAATTGAAAGATTAACAATATATCTTGTATGAGAGAAGAACAATTTTATTCTTTAAAATAAAATCATATTTTCAATGACCTGAATGAATGAGAATCTTCATAGACATATTTTCAATAAAAAAAATTCAGTCCTTTCCCTGGAATCATCTGTTCCTCTTGAAGGCCAATTGAAAAGATGTAAGGAAGAGAAAGTACCCGTAGTTCGCTTGCTTGCTCATTGACATTCAATTTCTATAGACGTCCATCTCAGCCAATGACTGTGGATGGCTTACAATTAAAAAAATATATTACAGTTAAAAATACTAAAAACTTTTTAAAACAATAAAAACACTAAAAGCATTCAGATTAAATATACATAGGACAAAGATACTAAGTTAGCAATACAGAATACTGGAAACGGGGCCCTTAACATTTTCAGCACCTCAGGCAGAGGAACATAGCCAGGTTTGAGTGTCCTACAAAAATCTAATAGGGTTTGGAGCCATTCTAAACTCTGAAGGAAGGATATTTCATAGAGCAGGGGCCCTGCAGAAAAAGCTTGTCTCTAATCCTTGCCAGCTGATAGGATCTGTAGCATGCCCATTCTGCTCCATCTAATTGGATGGGCGGAGAACCTCAGAAAAAGTTGATCCCTCAGGTAACCTTCCTTATTCTAAATATCTAATGTTTCTTCCTTATCCTAATGTCTCCAAGTGTTTAAGTGAGAAACAAAACAAGTCTGAAAACTGGGTTAACATAAATTGCAATGCTTTGATATGTGGCAGAAAAAATGGAGAGGACGAAGATAAATAAATGTGCATCTAATAGATGTGTGGCTGTATGCACGTGACTTTGTATGAAAAGTGAATGTACTATGATAGTCTTTTTCCAACCTGGTTTACTATTGTCAGAATTGGAAATCTTTATAAGATTTATCTATGTTGAGTCTGACGCATTTGGAGGCATCAGACTGGTGTATGTTATAGTGAATGATATATTTTGGAGTGGCCTGACTCAAATATTACAAATCATAGCATAAGTAAATATTTTGTACACAACTCAATTTTGTATGCTCTCTCTATTCTTTATTTATGAACAGGACTTATAATTCTTATTCATTATTCAGACTAACAACATTGACCAATTATATCTAAATTTGGGGTTATCAAAATTGGATTATTATAAAGCATGTTATCAAACCATTATTTAGTTAACTAGTTTCAAATAATGGTCATTTATTAAAGTTTAGACAAAACAGGAAACTGTTCAAAAGCAGAAACTACTGTATATGTCTCCTTGTATGCATCAACTAAGGAAAAGGAAAGAGAGTTTTAAGTTTGAAATAAATACAGGCATGCTGACACTCTATTCTCTTTATTTCTGAACTGTGTGAATTGTGTTAACTATTTGTATACAAGATGCTGTCAAGTTACTTAAATATGAGTTTTAAGATTTGGTGGAAGGCTTGGCAATGATTTTTTTCAAGTAGGATATCATTGTGCCACAGAAATGGCAAGTCATGCCTTTGGTCTGGTTTTCACTACAGATTGGATTGGGAATAGCCTAGCAATGGAAGGGATTATTGTGATCTTTTTATCAGGGGTTAGGTCCTGGATTAATCATAAGTATCTGTTCTTACAAATGTGAAAGTATTCCATATATATCTGAAAAATATAAGAGGTCATCTTAGATTGAAGCTGAATGTAATATGGAGCCAGGAAAATAATATTTTTGGATGAAAGAGAGGATTGTTTCAAATTCAGAATCATATTCCTTTCAAGTAAATATGGTACTAAAATGGTTCATCTCTAGATGTTTATACATTCTGATAGATTCTTGAATTGCCTGACATTGTAGGAGGAGAGTATAGTTAATCCTTCATGAACTGTGGAAGTTTATGCCTTTTAACAAAACTTATTAGTTAAATTGCTTGGGACATTTTTCAACTGGTAAAGCTTTGTTTCCTGTGAATAGTCTAAATTTACTGTGACATATTAAGTAATCATGAAGGCAGTTTCAAGCATAGAATCTAACTAGAGAAAGATGGAATTTTTGGCTATACCCATAGATCTTCAGATGGTGTAGAATGGCAATAATTTGAAAATAAAGATATGGTTTGGTTTTAAAATGCTGTTAGAATATAATCTTACTTATCAGTGATACAAGACAAATGCTTATTCTAGTGCAATCAAGAATTCCCCCCCCCCCCAAAAAAAATTGTTCTTATTGTTTAGCCCTGTATGTGATGAGTTTTAAAATGTAATAGTGAAAGTAGGAGAAATGGGCTAGGATAGAATTAAAATGGCCTTTATTGTGATGGAATATGAGTATATTAAAAGCAATGTCTCTTTAAATTGATCTGGACTGATAATTTTAAGGACATGGTCATTCAGTTTTCTTGGAAGCAATATAGAAATGACATTCTCTTCTGGAATGTTTTTTTGATTTCCTTATGTAACCTGTAGCTCTAGTAGACAGTGAATCATGTTCTGCTGATCTTCTAACTTTGAGACAGCCACATAAGTACTTCAAGGGCTTTCTCAGGTAATTTGTTAATGTACAAAAGATACTTCTGCTGGAATTGCTGGTCTTGTTACAAATGCCTTCTGGGCATGCCTGGAAAGCTCCTGAAATAGCTGTGCTGACCCTTCAATAGGATATAGCAGCCAGGAGCCTTCAAGAAGTGGCACTATGGTTGCAGTCCTAGCGTGTGTGTGTGTGTGTGTGTGTAGTGTTGGGATTTGCAAAGTTCACTGATGAGAGAATGGAGCGTTCTGCAGAACCACAGAACGTTCTGTCCTTTCTCTGAACCATGCTGAAATTTAGCTGGACTGTACTTCTGGATGATGTTTGACCACTTTTAAAATTCCCAACAAGCCTGGGCAGTTTGCAACAGTTAAATAAAGAAATTGCAATAAAATCAAAAGGTGACAGGTGAAACAAACCAGATTGGATGAAGTAAAGGGTCTTATTTTCCCTTGCCAAATGCCTCAGTGAAGAACTAGGTTTCAGACTTGTTCTGAATAACAATAGAGTAGGATCCATCTAGATCTCAGAGGAAACATCAAAAGGGCAAGGGCCTAATCGAGACATTTAGAAGTGGAATTCTTCTTTATATATCTGTATCATGCATTAATTCGAAATATTTATATCTTCCTTTCTTGCAGAGTTTTAAAGGTAACTTGCATTTAAAATACAGTGTAAGATGCGATTTCCAGTGTCATTTTTTTAAATAAAGAATTAAGAGAGCACATCATCCTGATTTTTGGAAAATATGGTATAACTATATATCTGTATTCTGATTCTTGAATTAATTTTTACTTTGTATTCACAGGGGAAGATGTTTGGTCTTATGCAAAGGGGCTTCCTCATTTGTTCCAGCAGGGTGGTGTGTTCTACAATATAATGAAGAAAACAATGGGTATACTTTCTAATTTTATGTTAATATATCCTTTCCACTATGCTGTGTTTTGAATTGAATTCAAAAAATTGAATTCAAGTCAAGAATTGAAAAGGACTTTATGATAGAATTAAAATGGAAGACAAATATACTGTAAAACTTAAGGATATGAAGACTGGGTGTGCTAATATTATTTGGTAATAGGATTCATCTATCTGTCACTTCTGCTATTGATAAGGTGAGGGAGATATATGTATAGATATTATATAATGGCATATAATGTGCAAGATGGCAGAAGCTTCAAGATAATATTGTCTGCTTTCCTTAGCCTTATTGGTTCGTGTCCCATAAATGTATCTTGTCTGCAAACTTTATAAGGGAAGAACAGGAACTGAATTTGGAGCTAGAGCTGGATTTCTCTGATATATTTCTCCCTCACGACTTTGGGACTAGCTTTTCTCTGTTCAGAAAAAAATGAGGAATCCGTTTTTAGAAGTTTTATTTTGATGATCTTCACCTTGATTTAATGGACATAATTTATTAATTAAAATTTATCCATTTTCAATATGGGATATTGTTATTGTCTTGTAGAGGTTGTCTATCACATATTCTTGACAGCCTCTTACTGAAGTTTAGACTATCATTGTGTTCTTTCTGAAAAAGTAAATACCACTAGGAAAAAGATAAAATAGTACTTTGCCCAACAAGACATACTTATCTGTTTTATTAAGATTTATTAATATTTGTCCTGGTATATGCTGTACTTTTTATGCAAAATACTCATGCATTTAACTAAAGTATGTACTTTTATACACTCTTTGTTATGGCTATATAAAATGTCCATGTTTAAAGTCAATGAATGTTAAAGAGCAAAGTCCACATGCACATTTTACTAGGTCATTGAATCTGATTTAGCCAGTCTTCTATTCTTTTTCATTTTGTATTTTTGAATGCATTTGGGATATATAAATAATCCTTTACTTTTTTATATTTCATGATTTTATAAGCTTTATTAAAAGTCATAAATATGCATTTTTATTACTCTTGCAGGTCTGGCTGATGGTGAACACTGTACTTTTCCACACTTGCCTGGCAAGACCTTTGTATACAATGCAACAGAAGATAGATTGGAACTTTGTGTGGATGCTGCTGGTCATTTCCCTGTAGGTTCTGATGTGGAAGACTTGGTTAAAGAGGCACTAAATCAAGTACGAGCAGAGGCTTCTTCAAGAAGCAGGGAAGCAAGTCCTTCACATGGACTGCTAAAATTAGGTAGTGGAGGAGTAGTTAAAAAGAAATCAGAGCAACTCCACAATGTAACTGCATTTCAAGGAAAAGGCCATTCTCTAGGCAGTGGAGCCAGTAGCCAGCAGCTTCATCCAAAAGTTAGGGAAGCTCCACTTGGAAGGAAGCAACACACAGGTACAGATTTCAGTACCAATTCTGCTAAATTGGACCCTTCCATGTTCACAGGTGATTCTGGAAATAGTGAACTTATACGGATAGCTCCTGGAGTAGGAACAATGAGAGATAGCAGACAACTTGATCCTAATTTAATTGAGGCACAGCGGAAAAAATTGCAGGAAATGGTTTCTTCAATTCAAGCGTCAATGGACAGACATCTGCGAGATCAAAATACAGAGCAACTGGCAACAAACGATTTTTCTCAAAGGAAATTAGAGGCAACAAGTTCATCAGTTAAAACAAAGAGCCCTCAAATGAGTTTAACTGAATCATTTACTTTATCAAGTGGCAGTGGTCGTTTAAATACAGAAATAACTGATAGTAACATATCAAATGCATTGGTAGCACCATTCTCCACAAGATCAAAAGCCCAAAAAGGAAATTCTGTTGAAGAGCCTGAAGAGATGGATAGCCAAGATGCAGAAATCACTAATACAACTGAGCCAATGGATCATTCATGAAAAATGTAACAACTGATATCAACAATAGATTACTGTGCAAATGTAGTTTGTTGGCTGGACCACATTAATTTAGTCATTGAATCTTGTATGTTTCAAAGATTATATGTTACTCATTGCATGATAGCAAGTATGTGATAGACAGTAACTTTTAATTTGACATTCTGCTGCCAGGTTAGCTCTCAGTTACCTGTATATTAGTTATTAGAACAAACACTGAGAAAAAAATATCTGCTGTAGTTGTGGGTTATCTCTCTCTTTTTGTAATTTTAATTCCATTAAAGTCTTAATCCTCCAGCCCCTATGAAATCATTAAGATTTTTTCAGGTTGATATGTGAAAATAAAACCTGACAATGCACTTGTTTGTCAGATATTGGTCCATATTTCATTAAACAACATTTGCTTATACTTGACATTTGAAATCAAATTTATATCTGTTAAGTAACTCAAAATGCTGAAGTAATTTACTGATAGTTCTTTAAAATTGTAAAGGATAGTATATAAGAAACATAAAATAAAAATGTCTGAGCTATAATTCCTTGCTTTATTAGCAAGTGATAGTATGTTTTATTTTGAGTTGCTAAAGTGCTATAGTATAGTTTTTACATGGTCAAAGACAATAAAATGCAAGCATTTTAAGAACAGAATAATAATAATTTTATTCAGGAACATTTTACAAATAGATGTTGATTATCTGTGATCCCTATTAATGCTTCCTATGTTGGATTAATCAAATTTAACAGAACATCAGGGGTTTTTCAGTGAATTAATAAAAACTTTTAAATTCCTGACATCTAGGACATACTTAAAGCTTTTATTGTAATACACCACTTTACTTAAACTGGATCCACTTTAAGCAACATGTTCATCAGATCTAATTTTAAGAAAGAAACACTTTGCTTAGGTAAAAGCAGAAGTTTATGTTGATACTAATGTTGCACTTTTTGCCTCTTCGCATATTTCTACTTATGTGCATTATTACTACTACATCTGATAAAAATAAACTTGAAAGGGTGAAAGACAATATAGAAAATTATAGGAAATAAATCTTAAGTTCATAGTTATTGAATCCAGTGCTTAGGCACATATGACTTTTTTCTGTCTATAAGTTTATAATATAAATACTTGTACTTTTGAAGTATTTTAAACTTTTTGCAATTACAATCACAAAATTACTAAGGAATGCTATGTTGAAATACCCCCCAAAAGGGAAGGCTTATTTTTTTATGTGGGAAAGTTACTTAGAGATACAGTTGCCTCAATTCACTTGAATATCTTATCCATTCACATACCATTTGTCTTTTCTCCTAAGAGAGAATCCTCCAGATTTTATCTTCTATTGCACTATTTGTGTATCAAGCCTTTAAATCACACTTTCATGAATGAGTAATTTTAAATATATAATTTTGCTCTGTAAGAAGTAAAATATGTCAATATACAGTTTTAAAATTGATACAGGCCATACAGAATAAGTTGCCTGCATAATCAGAAAACAACTACAAACTGCTAGCAAATATACAACCAAATGGCCATGACACCAAAAAACCAGTTGTGCATTCATAAGGGATTCATAGGATGAGAAGAATTTCTGACATAGGCTAAGTCCATAATGAATTTCAAAATTAGCATGTAACAGAGTAGAAACTGGCTGATATAAACAAGAAAACTGCAACACTTTTTCTGAGCAACAGGACATCAACACTGGATATCCTTTTAAAAAAATCTGGCTTCTGTCATATAATGCTTGGAACTATGGTGCTAGAACTGTTGTGAAGAAAATTTTGGCAATGTTAGCATTTCCATAGGGCTTACATTTCTAGGACTGAGTAAAAACTGGCAATTTTGTATTGATTTGAATGTAAAAATGGTTTGACAGTTTAGTGACTTTTTTGATAATAAAGAAATAGAATAATGATTCTAGAAAATAATATGATCAGTATCACTGAAAATTCATGTATAGGATAAGTTGTGATGCTGGAGAGGCACAAGTAGCTTTTTCATTTTAATCTGGTTGCTTTGACTAAGAGTTAAATATTCTTTCCATAGAAACTTTACTTTAGGGAATACTCTTAATTTTTTCTAGGCAGAGAATACATTCTTCATTTTTGTATTTTTTCCTTTGTGTGACAAATTTTTGAAACTCCCAATTTTAAAAAATTATTAAAGACTTAGGAGCTATGTGAATTTTTCTGCTGCATCTGTAAATGCTTGGTAAACATTACATATTAAGGTTTAATATTACAACTGTGCACACAAAGTGTAGGCTGATCCCTATCAAAATTAATGAAACTGCACAAATATATGCTCAAAACCATTGACTGTAATAGCATCTTGTTGCAGCTAAACTGCTGAATTTCAGTAAGCTTAAGTTCATATAACTTGCTGTAGTATTGCCTGTTTCATGATTTAATCAAATACAAAAATAATTAATGGAGAAAAATGTTGGACCTGGCAAAAGAAATAGTAATGATGTCTGAACTGAATTTCCTTAAGAAATAAGTAGCATAATTATATCTATATCACAGTTTTCTTGAAGGGAATGGTATCCAGTTTGATAACTGGAAGATCATGATTTTTGAAGTCAGACTACTGTTCCTTTCAGGTTAAACAAATTTGTTATTAAATAGCAAAGCAATTTTCTCTGTAAATAATAATATAAATATTAGTACAACAAAAGTTTGGTAGTATTCAGTATACTGGTTTACTAACAGAATAGCCTCTGTGTCACCAGAGGAAAAATGCAAATAGAAATAAAATGCATTTTAGAAATTGCTGGCATTAAGGCATTTTGCAGGTTTTAATTTAAATGTAAATGTATTTGATACATTATATCCCCTTGTTATTTCTGTACTTGTTGGAAACTTAAACATAGACCATGTGCAATTAAAAGTAATATCCTATGTGCTGGACTATGTCTTTAACTTTCGAAGATTTGTACCTCATTATTTACAATAGAAAAAAAGTAACAATTCTGATTTTAAAAAATACAAAAATATTTCTTATATTCCATTTTTCTTCTGCAATTTTAAAAATAAAAATTCTAGTCAGTTGGTTGAAAACAACAGTATGTTATATGAAATAGGATATAGGATTTCCTGAGTTATGCTTTCTATTCACTGTTTTAGTAAACACCACACAAGAGTATTGTTATACTTTTATTCTAATAATGCTATATGGAAAATGTAGCTTTTTGAAGATCAGAGTGACTATTTTTTCCCATCAAAAAATAATTTAATTATGATACAGTAGTCTAGCAAAGTGTTTTGATGATTATTCCACCATATCCATATTCAGCTCAGTGTACAACACATAAGATCTCAATCTATGTTGGTTTTTCTTTTAGATAATTTTGATATGCTTGTTAGAACTTCATCAATAGCCTGATAGGTGGAGTTGTGTATTCAAAAATATTTCTTCCAATAATTTTATTGATATCTCATAGTCTTTTACATTTTAAGGTGCTGCATTTAAAATTCTTTAAGTCAGAATTCTTGCTTTGCCCCCATGATTGTAGCAAAAGAATGAACTGTAATTGATATTTTTAGATTTTATTTTATTGAGGATTATTGCCAGAGAGGAGTGCACTTTTGGAAGTAATTGGATTTCTAAAAAATGTATATTAAGCATTAGCACTGTATATATTTAGGATATCTTTTAAAATGACAAGTGCTTTACATATTGAATTAAATTAGAGTAGTAATGATACCATGTTCACAATGCTGGCCATTCAGCACATTTGAATTTTATTTGTGATTGCTGTACTAATTTGTTTTTTTTTATTTGTAATGTAATAATAGTGTATTATAACAGTGTATTATATTACATTTTATTGTACAGTATTTTGAATTTTCTTTGATTGCAATATTAAAAATCTAAGCCAAACAAATTTTTCCTAGTCCTTGTATTCAAGTTACTGTTACTAAGGTGATTATTATAGGCCAGCTTTCCATGCCTTTCATCAAAACAAATTCCTTTGTATAGGGAAATGAGAGTAATAATGCCAGTGGCATCCCTTTGTTTAACAGAATTGCATCTCTATCAAATTTTACACCTAAGTACTCTTTTCAGCTGTTTCTATGTTTCAGAATGCCAGTTATTTAGAGACATTTTAATTTGGAATTGTGTTAGTTGGACAATGCAAGCACATGCATTATTTTAAATTCATATGCATTATAGATTGGAGAGCATCATAAAGGTGTAGATAAAGAAGTTGGATGGATTCAATAACTTTTCAGAGACTGTTGATGCGTGGGAAAAAATGGGCCTGTGGATTTGTTCATCTAGATGTATATTGTGCTGTTCCTCAGAGAAATGTACCTAAAGAACTTCTAGATTATTTCCACCCATAGAATACTTGACTGATCTTAAATTTAACTACTTTGAGTAATAATGTACGGAGTACCTCATTCTATATATGAAGAATATGGGAGACATTATAGGCTCTTGAGCTAAGGGGGCTATTTATCATTGTATAACATCTTATTAGTGGAAATCGGGGGTTGAAGAGTTTGGGTTTTTTTATATAATACTTCTGTTAATTCTTGTTAATATGCTGTCTTGAGCCCAAAGAAATAAAAACATACATACAGCTATTCCTCGACTTGCAACCATTCATTTAGCAACCCTTCAGTGTTACAACAGCACTGAAAAAAAGTCACTTATTGCTGGTCCTTGCACTTAATGACCATTGCAGTGTGCCAACAGTCATGTGATCAAAACTGGGACAATTGGCATGTATTTAGGATGGTTGCAGTGTCCAGGGGTCATATGGTCACTGATTTTCTCAGCTGACTTCCAACAAGCAAAGTCAATGGGGAAAGTTGGACACAATGACATATGATTCACGTAACTGCAGTGATTCGCTTAACTCTGGCAAAAATGGTAAAATCGACTCATTTAACAACTGCCTCACTTAACAGAAATTCCGATCCCAATTATAGTTAGTCAAGGATTATAACAGAGATACATATTTGGAGAAAGGTTTACTGAACGGTTAACTATTTCACAAATTTTAGCAGATACTTTCTGTGAATAATGTATTTGTCAGTGGATATTAATATTAAAATACTTGATTAGCTTTCAAATCTAATTTCAGACATAGAAAGTCATTTGTGTCTGTAGAAAGTTAGCACCCACCCCTCGTAGAAGAATGAAATATTTTGAGAAAGATTAAAAAGCAGAATATTTTATTTCCCTAAAGGAGAAACAGCTCTTGGAAAGCAGTCCCCACCTTTGTTAATAGTCCCAGCAGACAGGTCTTTAGGTAGTATGTAGTGTATGTCAATTATCTTTATTCGTTCCTAAATATCAATGAAAATCAGACATAGGTTTTTAAATTAGAAAATACACCTTTTGTATTATATATCTGCTTTTAGAAAGACAAAAACAGGGTCTTCTTTAAAATGTACATTTTGGATCTGGGAATTGTACCGCACAGTTTTGAAACGAACAGCGAAATCGACTGCTTTATCCGGCCCCCAGTCGTAAGCACGGAAAGGGTGAACTAAAAGCCCGGCATATTTTATTTCGAGGTACATGACTAGATTTAGGGTGGTACACTCTCTGGAAAGCAAATCTCGTCGAGTTCAGTGGTTGATCAGCGTTATGTTGGAACTGAAAAATTGAAAGCTTTAAGAGAAGATATATAATTCTCGTCAGGAAATATATTTTCAGGTACCACAGAATAAGGATTAAAGATAAAATTCTGTCCGCGGCCTTATTTTAAAAAGTTTATCCTCAACGTCATTACTGCCAACGCACATCTGTATGCCGGGCATTAACAAGCGCATACCAGGTCCCTTCGATAGCTCAGCTGGTAGAGCG
>JAEANM010008804.1:0-16759 GCA_017656035.1 Myanophis thanlyinensis
CGTGCTGGCGCAGCGTGGCCGGGTCCTTGTAGGCCTTGTCGCAGGAGGCACAGCGGTAAGGGCGCAGCAAGTCGCAGCCGGGCGGCCCCCCCGAGGGCGGCGGGGGCGGCGGAGGAGCAGGCAGCTGGGGCGCCTTGTCCAGGTAGGGCGAGCCCTGTCCTGCCGCCGCCGCCGCCTCGGCCGCCTCCTTGCGATACAGTTCGTCCTCCTCGTTGTGGGCCTCCACGTGCGCGTTCAGCTGTTCGGAAGACGGGAAGCCCTTCCCGCAGGGGATGCAGACGTAGAGGTTGTCCCCTCCGAAGCTCTCGGGCTCGTAGCCCAGGTAGCGCTCCAGGCTGCCCCCCGCGGGAGAAGGGCCACCGCTGCTGCAGCCCGTTTCCTCGCTGGTGCTCTTGTCGTGCTCCAGGTCCTCCGCCTCCCCGTCGGGCTCCGCGTTCTCCAAGTAGTGGCGCGGGGGCTGCGGGGGCGGGCCGGGAGGCGACGGGGCCTGGGGCTCTAGTTCTCGCTCGCCGCCGCTACCCTCCGCCCGCCGGGCGCCGCCGCAGTCGCCCTCCTCCTCCTCCTCCTCCTCTTCTTCCTCATCCAGGACGTAGCCAGCCACCAGCGGCTCGTGCTTCATCCAGCGGTATAGGAATTCGGGCGGCACCTCGACGCGAGCGCTCGGCTCCGTCCCGGGGCTACTGCCGCCGCTGCCGCGGTGGTGCAGATGGGGGAAGGCGGCCTGGAGCGGACCCGTGGAGCCCGGCTCCCCGAAGGCGGCGTGGGAAGGCAGCAAAGCCGGGCTCTCGGGATGGGGCTGTAGGATGCCCTCGCGGTTCTCCACCGCTGCCCGGAGGCGGCTGTCGGACGGGGGCTGCGGGGGAAGCTGCGGGGAGGGTCCGTTCGGGCTCTTCTTGGAGAGATCGAGGCCGCAGAGCGGGGGGTACAACCCGTGTGGGTGGGCGGCGGCGGCGGCGGCGGCGTACAGCTCCCCGCAGTGGGTGCTGAGCGGGTTGCTCGGCTCTACCGGCCGCGGCGGAGCCCCGAAGCAACTCTGGATAACCGGCGTGGCAGCGCGGAGGCCCCTGGCCAGTTTTCCGAAGGGTGCAGAGGCCGAGTAGCTGCCGCCGCCACCGCCGCCGCGCAGCTGGTAGTATTTGCCGGAGCGCTTCAGCTTCCTCTTACACAAGGCCACCAGGTCCGGGATCTGCAGGTAGCTGGCGGCTGCCAGGACGGCTCCCAAGGCGGGCTCGGCGCTTGCGCCCCCGGCCGGTTCAGCCTCGCCCTCGGCGCCGGGGCCCAGGCGGCCGGTGTAGATGAAGTCTAGGACGGCGCGGAAGACGGCCGGGCTGACCATCTCCTGGTCCAGGTTGATGAGGTTGTCGTGCACCACCAGGGCCTTGAGGTAGGCGCTGCTGGCCGCCAGCACGTTCTTGTGCGCGCGGAAGAGCGCGTTCTGCACCACCAGGATCACGTCGCAAAGGAAGCCCTTGGTGCGCTGCGCGTTGAGCTGGAGCAGCAGCTGCCGGGAATGGCCCGTCGCCTCCGAGGCATCCAACATCGCTGCGCCTGCGGGAGTGGAGGAGAGAGAGCCCAGCGGGCCTTAGTTGGGCTGGCCGCGCTCGCCCGCCACGCGGAGGCCCGGGAAGCGGGCGCCTCTCCTGCTGTCCTCCGCCTGCTCTTGCCCGCCGGCTCCCCTTATAGAGGGGCTTTCCCTCTTAGGCGGCGGAGGGAGGAGGAGGAGGAGGAGGAGGGGGCTCAGCCCCGGTGGGTCCCAGATCACAGCCTTGCACGCCCTCCTCCGGGTGGGGCTTCACACCTGGCGAGGCAGCGTCGGTACAATTTCCTCGCATCGCCTCTCCCGCCCCCCTCCGCCGTCGGGATAGATCCACGGGCGCGGACCCCTTTGTGCTTCCAGGCCGCTGGTCTCTGCCCCGAAGCACTGAGCCGGATTCCGATGCCGTTTCTCTGCCCAACGGCAGCCGGAGGCGAGAGAAAGCCCGGGCGCCGTTAGCCTCCCGTGCCTTGATGTTACCGTGAGTGGCCAGATTTGGGGAGGGGGGAAATTTCAGGGCTGCAGGTCTGAGCCGAGAAGAACCGGGGAGCCCGGCTGACAGGGTGAAGCTGCGCCCGGGCCGCGGCTCGGCCTGCCTAGGGAACCGCCCTGAGGCCCGAGCCGGTGGGTGGGCAAACTAGTCTTTCAGCCGCCATGGGCGTCCTTCGCGGTGGTTCTTCGCCCCCCGCCCCCGTTCTCTGCTCCGGCACCCCTAACCGAATCGTCTCCGACTTGCTCCTCCTGGCCAACATCCCTGTCCAGCTGAGGGATCCCCAGGGTAGGGCGGCTGGCCCGGTGAAGGGGCTCCGGGCGCGGGACAAGACCGCCCAAAGCTGTCCTGAAATCTGGCAGGAGCAGCCCCGCCGCCGCCAGTCAAAAGCTTCGCGGGGCAGGCAGTCGTGGCTGGAGGACTCGGGTGACGGCGCTGCTGCAGCCTCGGCCGGGCGAGTACGCCAAAGACAGGGCGGGAGGATGAGTGAGGCACGGCCGCAGCAGGCCTTTCCCCCAGCGCAAGGGCACCAGGCTCCACTGGAGCTCCGGGGCTGAGGCAGAAAGTCAGGCAGTCAGTCGGGAAGGACGGGGTCCCGCTGAAACACACGCTTCCCCAAAAGGAGCCGCCGCTCGCTCGGGGACTGGCCGGAGCCCCGGCGCCTCGGGCTGAGCGGCTCCTTGCCTTCTGCTGACTTCGGAATCTGCCCGCGAGGAGCCCGGCCGGCCGCTTCCTGCCCGGCCGAGCCAGCCTGGGAGGCGGGCAAAAGACGCGAAGTGCGGAGGGTCCGGGGCTGCCCGACCACCCCCACACCGCCCGTCCCGGCCCCGGCTTACCTGGAAGCCCCGTCGGATCGGCCAGGCAGGCGAGGTCCGCGTGGACACGCATGGCTCTCCCCGGCTGCCACGGCGGCGGTTGCGGCTCCTCTGCGCCCCTCGCAGCGCCTCAGGCCGCTTGGTGGAGGCTGCGCCGGCTGGTCCCCATGTGCCGGGAGCGCCGCGGCGGCGGAAAAGGTAAAGGCCGGGCCGCGAACTCCGCCTGACCCCGGGCTGAACTCGGGCGTGTTCAAGGAGCCGCCGCGGCTTCCTCCGCCTCCGAGCCAGCCAGCCAGCGAGCGCCGAGCTAGCAGGCGAGCTGGCGGGCGGGCAGCGGGGCTGGAATCGAGCGGCGGGAGGAGGAGCCACCGGCGGGGTCCCGGAGGAGCAGCCCCGGGGAGGAGACCGCGCCGCGACCCCCGCCCGGCAAAGGGGGCAGGCAGGGGAAGGCTGGGCCCCCGAGAGCAGGGCGGGACCAGCGCGGCGCGCCCATCGGAGCAGGACCGGCCGCGCTCTGCCGGGAGCCCAGACCGCCCCGTCGAGGGGATCGGCGCGCGGGACAGCGGCTGGGACGACGCCGGAGGGAGCCAGGGGCGCGCGGCCGCGGGGCGACCAGGTGGGTCTCCGGGACAGGACGGGGCAGTTGGAGCGGGGCGAAGCTGGCGCTTTTTTGCGGGCCCCTCCGCTTTTCCCTCCGGCCGGGCTTCCTCTGCCAGGTCTTTCCCTTCGGGCCCCGGTGGTCTTGACTTGTCCCGCGGCCGCCGTCCAAGAAATTCGCTCCCCGCCCACCCCCAGGGACCCCCAATTCCTGCCCGTGTGGCGACCCCTGGCGGCCGCAACGCGGCTCGGCGGGTCAGGCGGCAAATCTGCCCCGGGCCGCTTCGGAGACCCTGCTGCACGGCCCAAGAAGGTCCTGGACAGGCAGGTCGGGGGGAGAATGAAAGTGGTGGGGGAGGTTTAACCCCCCCCCCCCACTCAAATATGTTGGTTTTGATTCCGTATTGTTCCTCCGTGGTCGGGCCGCCCGATTCCAGCGTTTCCGGCTTGGTCGGTGTCGGCGGAGAGAGCGCGGCCCAGATCCTGACCAATCTGCCAGGCACTTTTAGCCGGGACAGGGCAGCTTCGTCTGACAGGCGCGGCGCAGCGCAGGGTCATGGGGCTTCGGGCGCGGCCCGGGGAGCACAGGCCCCCCGAAGTGCCCCTCTCCGGACCGTTTCAAGGAGCAAAAGGAAGCGGGAAGGCGGGTGGGTTGGTGGGTGGGACGGAAAGATGGAAACGGCTCTCGCCTCACTTCTGTCCCACTTTAAGGGTCTCTTTCCGGACAGTTTACCTGTCTGTCAGTGCAGGCGAGGAACGCGAAATTCTGTTCGGGTAGGAAAATGTGCAGTGTTGCCTGGTTACGTCGTGGAAATCTTGGGTTGGGGGGGCAAGGGGGTGCGGGGGCTCCTTCCAGTCTAAAGGCCTCACCCATGTCTGTAGGAAATCCCCCCTCCCCGTCTTTCTCCGGGCCAAACAGTCCCAAATATCCAAGCAGGCCCAGGAATGTGGGCGAAGCGCCCCTTATTTGCGTAAAAAGGAAAGAACGAAAAAGAAAAAAAAACTTTTGGGTGAGATAATTATGAAGCTGATTAACAAAATTGAAGTGATTTCTCGGCCGATAAAAGGGGGTGCCTGTGGCTGACTTCCCAGGACTTCCGATTCCGCAGGGGGGGGGGGGGCTGTAGTCTTGATCTCGGCGGGTCACACACAGAAGGGAAGGTTGCTTTCGCTTTCGCTTTCTGCCCGCTGACGGGCCCTTCCCCCATTTCGACACCCCAGTTTCCGCACCCTGCTCCTCGCTAGTGGGGCCTTTAAACGATAGAGCTCCTTCGCGTCCCCCCCCCCACTTCCCCCCCAAAGGCCGTTTGTGAGACTGAAAACGCGAATCTCGGCGCTGCGTTATTTATTCTTCGTTGAAGCTTCTGAGTTAAGCACGAGCATTTTTTTAAATAAGTAAACATAACTCCTGGTTTTCTGGTACTGAGATATTTTTCATCACTTCAACCTGGAAAAACCTGTTTCAAGGTATCCACCGGCGGCGTTCACTGACAATCAAGAAAAAATAAAATCGGAAAGTGGAATAATCTTATTCAACCGAAAACGAATCTCGTTTCGAGCTTCCTTGCTGGGTAACGGATAAAAACCGATTCCAGTTTCGTGGCCTGTGTAATTTATTGGGCCGTTTTAAGTTTCATTCCCCCGCTTCGGGCCCTCCAAATATTTTCGACTTATCGAGTTATCTTTTTAAAACGTATGACATTTAGTGACTTCTGTGTCTCGCCTTTCGATCGGATACAAACAAGGTTATTTGCAATAACTTTTTAAGGGGTCGCAATAATATCAGTTACACTCAAACAGTAAACAGTAAACGGGTTTTTAGAACGAAACGAAGACTCAGACATGCCCTTCTAAAATGTCTTTGGGTTTGGCCGGGGCCGGTTATAAAATAAATTTTAGGGGCTGGTTGGAGTCCTGTGAAATCTCTGGCTGCCCCGTCTAACTCCTTGACAACTGAAGCGCTTACTCCTTACTCCGCAGGCGGCTCCGATTGATTGTAAGGCGAATTGAACCCTTGTTTAGATGCGTCCAGCCCTTCCCACCCTTCAGACCCGCAGGACCAGAATTTAACGCGCGCGGGCGCACACACACGCTCCGCTCTTCAATAAGCAAATATTTCGCTAAATACATCAGAGGCTACTATCAGTTGTGGGCTCCCCTGTTCCCTACTTCCCCACGGCGTCCATTGCCGTTTTGGTGGGTCTAAGAGAGCTCCAGTTCCGTTCGATGGGAATGTCCGCAGCGGAAGGAACCTGGCGCGGGGAGGAACGGCCTTTTCTCGAAGGAGCTCCGAGAGGCACTTCGTTTCCCCCGCACCGGCAGGGACTGAGGCTTTGGCTAGAGACTTCCTCCAAGGGTCCCGACGCCCAGAACGTGGCCGTGGTTGGGAGAGTTTCCCCCGCTTCTAACCTGCTTGGGATCCGCCGCACCCGGGTGGGCTCTGCGGGGAGATTCCTCGAACGCAGAAGCCTCCACTCGGGGTCAATGGAGGCTTTTGCGCCTATCTTCGCTTTGTCACACAGGCACTGGTAAGGGTCAGGGTTAGTGGTGTCCCCACCCCACCCCACCCCCACCCTACCCTGGGCAAACGGGCTCGGTTGCAGAGCCGCCGGGCGTTGCAAGCGGGACGAGGCGGAGCCGCCTCTACTGCCGGGTAGACTGCGGCAGGCCCTGGACGTTCTCTTTAGCCAGCTAACAGCCCCGGAAGGCGTCTCCAACGCAGTCACTGAAGGGCGTCGGGATCCTGGGAGGACGAAACTGTGCTGGTCCCCTACACCAGGCTCTGGGAGGGGGACGGCTTCGGACGGCTTCGAGTTACGTGATCTCAAATCCGCTTTACTCCACAGGTTGCGGCCGCCTTCCGCTACTTCACCTGGAAGGAGGGGTCCACGTGGAAACCTCCCGGCCTCCCCCCCCCAAACGATTTTTTTTGGACCCCGAGGGCATTCCCGACCCGGTGTGAAAGTAGGCACTGTGCGCGAGGAGGGCGGACTGGAGGGGGCCGAGAATGGGTAGAGGAAGCTGCGGTGCGTGGCGGGGGGGGGGGGGGGTGTCCGGTTGCACAGCCCCGCGGTTCTCGTTTCCCTTTTCCCACAGCTTCTTGCACGGACGCAACCGCGCTTGGGGGCAGAAGGCCGCCGCTGTGAGCATCTATCTATGCCGGACAGCAAAGGGCACCGACCCCCGCCTTTCCTGGGGATGCTGACGGCAGAGGGAGGACAACCTTGCTCTATGAACGGTGCCAGCACCCGGACCTTGATGTCGCCCTCCCCAAGCAAAACCCAGGAAAGGAAGTTCGGTGTAGTGGTTAAGGCCCGAAGCTGGAAACCGGGAGAGCTGAGTTCTAATCCTGCCTGAGACCCCGAATCCACCTGGTGATGATGGTCCAATCCTTCTCTCCCAGCCCAGGGCCACAGGGCAAAGCACTCCCCAAATGCTGCCTTGCAACTTTGTCTAGCCCCCCCCCCCCCAAAAAAAAAAAAAAAAGGGCAAAGGCTGAAGCAGAACCACGGGGCTCTCTCAGCCTGGGGACCTTTCCGGGCAGCCATGGAGTCTGTCCCGGACCTGCTGTGGACCCCAGGGCCACTCCAGTACAGGAGGAGCAGAGGGGGGACCCCACACCAGCCTGACTGAGCCAGAGGCCCGTCGGAGACAAACTGGTGTCTACTGGGACCCTTGGGTTGGGGGCTGAAGGGGAGGGGGCTCTAAGAGAAAGTTTCTCCCCCACGCTCAGATGCCCGGCTCTTCTGGGCTCCTCTTGGAGGGAGGGTCCCTCCTGTCCCCTCCAGCCTTTCCAGGTGAGCCACCTGAGATGAGCTGCAACTGCCCCCCCCACTTTGCTCCATCCTGCTTTCCTGAGCTACCACAGGCAGCAGCCCCACCACTTCATCAGAAGGGAAACCCCTTCCCCCTTTTCAGGCTGTGAATAGATCCCCTCCAGCCCCAGACATCGACTGACCGACTGGCTCTTCCCTCACTACCTGCTATGGTGATTGTAGTCCTCAACCTATGACCACAATTGAGCACAGAATTTCTGTAGCTGTGAGATGGTTGTTAAGTGAATTTTGCCTCACTTTATGACCTTTCTTGCCACAGTAACACAGTTGTTAAGTGAATTTGGCCTCCCCATTGACTTTGTTGGTCAGAAGGCCACAAAAAGGGTCACTTGATTAAATAGGAAACCACCACCCCCCAGGTGTCCAAATTTTTATCACTGACCACCGGGATGATACAACAGTTGTGTGAAAAATGGTCATAAATCACTTTTTCAGTGCCATTGTAACTTAAAACGGACACTAAACAAATAGTTGTCAGCCAAGGACTGCCTTCTAGTTTTTCTTAGTAGAGCCTCCTCCTCAGCTGCACAGGAGAAATATAAACATTTGCATATTCCCTCAATGGTGTGTAGCTTTGTGTGAGAGTTTGTATTTGTAGGTACTGATAAGAATTTAAAAGATTTATTATGTTTTTGTTTTGCTTTTTAACTTTCCATCCAATTGAGTCTTCTTAGTTTTCTCATCCTGCAAAAGCAAAAAGAGGAAGGAAGCCATTTGGGTGCCTGGTTTGTTTTGGGCAAGTTGATTGTAAATATGCCCGTTGTCGCTAAAGACGGTTTGGAAGCAGAGTAACTTTTCCGGCTTCTCTGGACTTGGATGGCAAAAGGGCTCAGGTGTGTTTCTTCCCTTCCCAGAGACACAGCTACCTTCGTTTAAACACCGGACACTCTTTAAATCAGGGGTGTCCAATCTTGGCCACTTTAAGACGCGTGGACTCCAACCCCCAGAATTTCCCGGCCAGCTGCTACGGGAATTGAAGTCCACGGGTCTTAAAGTGGCCAAAGTTGGACACCCCGATCTAAATGAAACGAAAACATTGCAAAAGACGTTTTGCGATTATTGGGGTGGGGTGGGGTGCGTTGTATAGAGGAAAACCTATTTCACCCTAAAAGATCAAAGATTACCTTCCTGATCAGCTACAGACCTATTTCCATCATTCATTATCGAAAGCTAAAATCAAGCTTCCTCCTGGGGAGCAGTCTACCTTTGAACACACCAGCGTCTGCCTCTCAGCCTTGTCAACCCAGGTGGTGGGGAAACAGAGGCAGGACTTACTAAGGCTGTTTCTTTGCTTCCAGATAGTGCTCAGGTTTTATTTCTCCTTGGAGAATAATAGCCCAAGGGGAAGAACTGCCTTGAGAGGACAGCCTCTCCGAGACCCCGCCGGAGGGCCCCCGTTTCCTCCGTTCCTGCTCCTTCCTGGGAATAACGGCCGCTGGGGAGCACTGAGGTGCAGGCGGCCCCTTGCCTCGGAGGAACACAGGCAGGCTCGCATCGTAGGTCGGGGAGAGGGAATGTGGTGGCCCGAAGAGGCGGGACAAGCCGGGGGCGCAGCGGCTCTGTGGATCCCAAGGCCGGAGGAGAAGCTCATTAAGGAGGGACGCAAGCAGGAGCGAAGGGGGAATTTTCTGACAGTGAGGACAAACTCATCGGTGGGACAACTTGCCTTCGGAAGTTGCGAATGCTCCAACGCTGGAAGTTTTCAAGAAGAGATTGCATTGGAGAAGCATTTGTCTGAAATGGTAGGGCGTTTGCTGCGCGAGCAGGGGGTTGGACTAGAAGACCTCCAAGGCCCCTTCCAGGGCTGTGAGTCTATTATTCCGATCAGGCGAAGGGCAGGAGAGACAGACTTTCTCCAACCAGGAAGACTATTATGGGGCAGCCAAGGCACCTCCTGGGCACCGGGTGCCCCGACATTCAGCCTCTCCCGAGTGGCCGGCCGCTCGCTCCGGTCCAGTTGGCAGAAAAAGGCACCGGACAAGTCACCTGTGGCAGAATCCAGGGAGGTGCCTCCCCCCCCCCCAAGGCAGAGTGGCCATTTTAGAGGCAGCAATACTGTGAGTGAAGACATGGAGTGGTGTTTTTTTTTTGGAGGGGACAGGGGCTTAGCCCCACCCTCCTCTTTTGGAAATTGATTTTGCCCCCCCCCCCCACCTTCGCCTTGTCTTCAGCTAATTGTTGGAAACAATCCTTGGAAGGTCTGGCAGCGGCTGTTGTAAGGAATGGCTCCCCGAGGCCCCGTGCAGGTAATTTATTGGCCTGGTATGTATAAATCACCCCCCCAACCCTGCAACGTGGAGACAGCTGCCTCCCGGAGGCTCTGTGGAGCCCCCTGACTGACATCTCAGGTTGCCCTACTCGGGGAGGGAGGGAGGGAGGGAGGGAGAGTCGCCCCCAGCAGATTTCCTGCCCATTGCCAGATGCCTTCCTGCTTGGAGGGGAGGGGATGGGCAAGGGGGCATAGAGAAACTCCAAGGCTGCAGTGTCAAGGGTCACTGGAAAAGACCCCTGTCCAAGGGGAAGGTTGGCTGGGCAGAGGCTCGCCTTGCCCGGGAGGGGCTGGTGGGAGGGAGCCCAGACCGACCGACTGGTAGTGCCAAGGCGCCCTCCGGACTCTCAGGTCGCCTCCGGTGGCTGCTTTGGGAACACCTGGGCCAAGAAGGAAGGTTCGCCTCCTCCAAAGCCAGGCCTGGGGCATACGGGGAGCCCCCACCCCCTAAAGCTCCGCCCACCGTCCCATCAGCATTTCCTTCCCCAGGCAAAGGGCTGTTTCTGTACAGCCCCTCGAAGGGGACCCCAGATTGCTGCAGAGTGTGGGCTGGGGCCCTTCCGCCGCCCCCCCTTCCCAGCCGGCTCTGGGACATCCTATCAACATATGTGAAGTGTGGGGGGGGGAGAGAAACCGATCCTTTATGAGACCGCGGAGTCAACGGCGTGATAATAAATAAGGGGGCGGGGGGGGGTCTGGAGCGAAGGTTCGCCCCGGGAGTGAGGCTCGCTTTGGGAAGGGCACGGGGAGGGCACGGTTTCCGTGATGAGTTCAGCACATTGGAGCGCTTCGCGGTGGGGAGGTCTGGCTGGAGGGGCTCCTGCGCCCGTCCCCTCCCTCCAATTAATCACAGGCAAGCGAGGCAAGCCAGATGCTGGGAGCCTCTGCCGCTCCGCCAGCTGTGGCTTGGGCGCATGCTCCGACGTCGGCCCGGACAGCCTCCTTGGACAGGATACAAGCCCCGATTTCCGAACTTTCCCCCAAAGCCCCCCGCACCTGGCTTCCATTAACAGGGCTCTTGGCTGCCCGCACCGACCCGCTCTCCGCGCGCAGCCAGGCTGGAGCCCCCCGGGCCAAGGCGCTGCGGAGTTTCCTGCCGGCTGCCCTGGTGCCTCGCCAGTGTGTGTGAGTTTGTGTGTGTGTGTGTGTGTGTGTGTGCCCCTTCGGGGGAGGGGGTAGCTTTTGCCTGGGAGACGCCAAGGGCTGCTGCCCGGGGGGGGGGGCACGGTAGGGGTATCTCTTGCCAGTCAAGTCTACCCGTGGCTAGAACTCTGCAGACCCCGATCCCGTCATTCCTGGAGGGTGGGGGCTTTGGGGGAGGAGGACGCCTGGCTTCCTGATGTGTGAACCTTTTACATCTCCCCCCCCCTCTATTCACACCTCCAGATGCCTCTCTCCCCCTGCCCCTCCCCGTGACATAATCCTTGCACAGCTGGCCCTGGATCTGAAGGAGATGGCCGAAGAGGGTCTTCTGCAGGCCCCCAGAAGGCGACCCCCCCCCCCAAGCCGTTTGCCTTATTTATTTATATATATATCCTGTTTGGAAAGCTTGGCAGGAGGGA
Organism: Myanophis thanlyinensis; assembly: GCA_017656035.1. NCBI lineage: Eukaryota > Metazoa > Chordata > Lepidosauria > Squamata > Homalopsidae > Myanophis > Myanophis thanlyinensis. The sequence goes on from JAEANM010008804.1 coordinate 11,104, forward strand.
GGCTCCACATGTGGGGAGGGGCGCATTCCCTGCCGCGGTGTCACAGGCTGATGTTCTCCAGGGAGAGGCCCATCTCCTCCGCTTGGCTCGCACCCACCGCCCTGACAGAGCCTTGGCAAGGGGGATCGGAACAGGAGTGCAGGAGGGGCCGAGCGCAGCCAGGCAGATGCATCCGGAGGTCAGAGAGACCTTGGGGGACAGGAGGGCCAGCCAGGGAAGCCAGGGCCACTGGCCGGGAGGGGCTCCCAGGGGAAGCCTCCCTTGGGGACTGACTGGGGCATAGTCCAGGCAAGCATTCCAAGGCCATCGGCCTCCACGGCCCTGGGAACTGGCAGAGGAGGCAGGAAAGGAGGGAGGGGGGGTTTCCCAGCAGGTTTTCGGCCTTTGGTTGCTCAGTGATAAACCATCATTTGTGGCCCTCTGTTGGAGAACGGGGCTTGCAGACCCAACAAGGACAGTCAGACATTGCTTTGAACCATCTGGGGGGGGGGGTCTTTGCCCACAAAGAGCTTACTGGACATGCCAATATGAAGGAGGGAGTGGTCAGTAGGCCAGCTGGTCCCAGTAGAATCCACCTTTCAGGCCAAATGACTTGTCAAATTCTGGTAAAACCTGCCCCCCCCCTTCCCAGTGTCAGTGTCAGTGTCAGTGTCAGTGTGACCCTTCGGCCTCCTGCAGTGGGATCCCAGCAGCCGGGGGATGCAGAGGCCTTTTCTGCTTTGGGCATTTCTCCTCAGACTTAGACTGACCTTATTGTCACTTGGAATGACCACTAATCGACATACATTGAGATGAAATTTCATTGCATACATCTCTCAAAGGGTCATCACTTCCAATATACACAACACGAACATGACAAAATAAATAAATAAATAAATAAATACAAAATTATGCATATATCCACATATATGACACAGAGAAACAACACAGTCTCGTTCAGATGTACAGATGTACATGGCGAGAAAAATGAATCTTGAGTTTACCAGACAGATGGCACAAGGAACAAAGATGTCAGAAACTGAAAATCCTGCTGGAAATACTTTGAAACCCCCTCCCAGAGGGGAGTAACAGAAACAGACCGTGAAGGGGGTGTGTGGGTGGGTGGGGCCTCTAACAATGCTTTGAGCTCTAAGCACAGAGCACTTATAAGCGGCATCCTGAATAAACAGGAAGTGAGCTTCCTATGATCTTCTCCAGTGTCTTCACCGCTCTCTGTAGGGACTTTCTATCTGAGGCGCTGCTGTCACCAAACCAAACAAGGATGCAGTTTATTAAAACGCTGTCAATCCTGCCTCTGTAAAAAGTGGCCAGGACAGAAGGATAAAGATGTGCTCTCTTCCTCCAACACAGGAAATGCACGCTTCACTGAGGATGACATAGAGAGACCAGTTCAGATTGTTAGTTATCTGCACTCCCAGATACTTCATACCCTTGACCACTTCTGCAGCTGCATCCTTGACACTGAGTGGAGAATGACCATGCTGGCTTGCTCTTTCTAAAATCTACAGGGATCTCCTTTGTTTTATTAACATTTAGAACCAGGTTACTTTTATGGCACCAGTCCACCAGAGCCTTCTCCTCTTCCCTATAAGCATCTTCATGCTGGTAATGAATGTTGAGCACCAGGACAATAGTTGGAAGCTCAGGTTGGACTGTGGAGGCCTTAGTGCTCCCTGAGCCTGGGGGTTTTCCTGCAGCCATTTCATGACCCAACTAGGTAACATCATCAGTGCTAGAAGGGAGGGGGGTTGCAGAGAGGAGGAGGCGGAGGAGGTGGAGTCCTTGGTGCTCTCCTGTAGATGTTTCACTACCCAACTAGGAATATCATCAATGCTGGGGGTTGTAATATAATACTTAGCACTGATGATGTTACCTAGTTGGGTCATAAAATGTCTGCAAGAAAACAGCCTAGTGCAGAGACCATCCAGGACCCCACAGTCCCCCTCCCCCTCCCCCTCCTCTCTGCAAACTTCATTTCCTTGTAGCCCTGATGATGTTCCCTAGTTGGGTCATGAAATGCCTGGAAGAAAACCACCAAGCTCAGAGAGCACCAAGGGCCCCACGAGAATACATGTCAGCACACACCATTTGCTGGTGGCAGCCTTCCTGGGAGCATGGGAGGGAGAGAAGAGGTTGGCCAAAGACAGGCACAGCCCTTAATGAGAAATGGGAAAGTACTCTTTGCATGCTCAGGGGCGGCCTGCTATTTCTTTTCTTCCAGATTTCAAACCAGGCCATCTTAGATAACTAAATATTGAGCTCCTTTTTAAAAAAAAAAACCAGACTTCTCCTCAGCTGGTCCAGTGCTGGTGCATCTTTTCAAGGCATCTATGGGTGACCAGCAAAGAGTTCTGGCAGGGGCCTGAAACTGAAGCCTGAGCCAGCCGGGTGTGGCAGCAGCCCAAAAAACCAAGGCAGTCCCAGGCTGCACCAACAAAGGGATCACACCAAGATCGTGTGAAGTTTTAGTACTGCTTTATAATGTTTGGTAAGACCACAGTTAGCACAATACAAAAAAGATGCTGGGAGTTTGGAAAAGCACAGAGAAGAGCACTCTGAAATGGTCCAGGTCTCCTGCAGGGGGATGGACTTGAAGACCTCCAAAGTCCCTTCTGACTCTATTCTTATGAAATGTCTCTGCCAATAACTGGACTTTCAGGTTTTTCTTTGAAGACGTTTCTCTTCTCGTTCAAGAAGCTTCTTCAGCTCTGACCGAATGATGGGGAGGGGAAGGGAAGGACTGATACTCCTGTAGAAATGTATATTTATATTTCCCTTCCCGGCCATCCAGTCAGGGCTGAAAAAGCTTCTTGGACGAGAAGGGAAACGTCTTCAAAGAAAAACCAAGTCCAGCTGCCTCTTGAAGAAGCTCCTTTGGGATAGCCATGACTGGGATGAGGGAGACCCTCCAGAGACACGGAAGAGGATAGAGGCCCAGCTCCCAGACTGGGGATGAAAAAGTCCGGGCAGCTACTAGAAGGGAGCAGAATAAGACAGAAGGCTCCCACTTTCCTGCCTTTGGGGGACGATTCGGACTGTGGCGCCCACTTTTGGGTCTGTACAAGAGGAAGAAAAGAGGGTCCCAGCCGCCGCCGGACGGAGAGACAAGAGCGAGGCCAGCTCTCTCTCGCCGCTCCGCTCGCAATGCCCGTTGCTGCCACAGGGGGGCAGCCCAGGCCGCCGCCGAAGCCCTGCGCCCGCGGACCCCCTTCCCCGCCTCGCGCGACCAGGACGAGAAGGGGCGGCCGTGGCGTTTCGGCTCCAGCGCCCGGAGAGGGCTTATCGGGAGCGGGACGGAGCGCGGGGGCGGCGGCTGTGCACCCTCCCTTTTGCAAAAGCGGCGGGGACGGTCCTGCCACCGATTTTTTTCAGAGGTTTTCTTCCAGGGTTTGGCTGCCAGCTGTCCCACCGCAGCCGTGGGCCCCGACGCCCGAATCTCCTCCCGGTGAGTTATAGACCTTCAAGGCTCCCGAGTGTCTGTGCGAAGCGGTTGGCCCCCGCCCAGTCGGACGGGCTCGGGACCCCCTGGGCGGGAGAGGCTGCCCATGACCTCTCCACAACCGAGCTCCGCTGTTTGGAGAGGCGACTTCGTGAAGGCTCATTCCGGGCAAAGAGGTCCTGCGGAATGCAAATACTGAGACTTGGTTTACCGCCCGGGCAGGGGTTGGGTGGTCTTCCGCCGGTCTTGCCCACCACAATGTTATTTCCTTTTGGGGTAGGCTGTATTAGGCACGGGGTGGTGGTGGTGGTGGAGGGAGAGATGGTAAGAAACTGATAAGAAAAGTAATGAAAAGCCAGGGGAAATGAGAAACAGCTAAAATGAGCATGGCCGGCTGGGGAATTCTGGGAGTTGAAATCTACAATCCCTGGTTTAGCAACAGCACTTGAATTTATATTCTGCCTCATAGTGCCTTTACAGCCTTCTTTTACAGGGAAGGCTTTTATAGGGAAGAGGAACTGTGAGTTTACAGAGGGCAGAGGTCAAGAAGGTGCAGGAGTTTAAGTATTTGGGGTCAACAGTCAAGTGTGGAAAAGAGGCAAAGAGGCGAGTGCAGGTGGGTTGGAATGGGGGGAGAAAGGTGTCAGGAGTGTTGTGTGACAGAAGAGTGTCAGCAAGAATCAAAGGAAAGGAGTACGACAGTAGTGAGACCAGCTGTGTTGTCTGGGTTAGAGGCTCTAGCAGTGAGGAAAAGACAAAGAGGCAGAGATGGAAGAGCAGAGATGAGGAGGTTGAGGTTCTCCTTAGGAGTGACCAGGATGGAGAGGATTAGGAGTGAGCACATCAGAGGGACAGCTCAGGTCAGCTGTTTTGGGACAAGGTCAGAGAGGCCAGACTGAGATGGTTTGGACATGGGCAGAGGAGGGAGAGTGGCCGTATTGGTAGAAGGAAGTTGGAGATGGAGCTGCCAGGCAAGAGGTCAAGAGGAAGGCCAAAGAGGAGATAGATGGATGGGCTAAAAGAGGACATGAAGGTGATTGGGATGAGAGGAGAGGATGCCAGGATAGAGTTGGGTGGAGAAGAAGGAGGAGGAGGAGGAGAAGTAGTAGTAGCTGTTGTTTACAGAGCCAGCCTCTTGCCCCCAACAATCTGGGTCCTCATTTTACCTACCTCGAAAGGATGGAGGGCTGAGTCAAGGCTGCATTCTAGTCATCCTCTAATGTTTAAAGTACAGGTAAGCGTAATAGTGTTACCAATTGCATTGGTGGTGCCAGAACCCAGGCCCAAAGGCTCTCTGAAATAGCTACACCCTTTCAGCTTTCTGAGATAAGGGTGGGGTTCTTCCTCAGCTCCGAAGGGGAGATGCCCCAGTAGAGCACAGTGCCCACCTGGCCCTCCTGCCATCAAACCTGCAGGCTGGCTGGTGCCCTTTACTCAAAGAGAGATCCAGTCTAGAAGGAAGGAGGAATTTCCTGACAGTAGGAACAATCAATCAGAGGAACAATCAACCAGGGGATCAGAGGTTATGAAGGTTTTCAAGACCGGACTGCCATTTGACTGGATGGAATGAGGTTTCCTGCCTTGGGCAGGGGTGTGTGGACTAGAAGACCTCAAAGGTCCCTTCCAACTCTATTACTCTGTATTCTGTTTTCTGGCAGGTCAGGAGCAAACTTTGCACTAAGTGCATGAGCCGTTAGGTCGAGACTGAGCAGGTGACCAATCTGCTGATCTGACTGGATGCCAAAGGGGTGCCTAGGATGGAGTCCCCCTCAGGTGGCTGGGAGAGACAAGGAATGAAGACTGAGCTGCAAGACGGATGTCGGAAAGGAGAGCGAATGGGTGGGTGGAGGAGAAGAGGAAGGCTGAGGAGGTTGGCTTGGATGGGGGCTGGTGGGAGAGAGAGGGGGAGAGAGAGAAAGAGAGAGATGGCAGTTTAAGGAGACAAGAGCAGAGCTGATCTGCTGAGTAAATATGGGCGGAAGGGAGGAGAGCACCATTCCCTGAGGAATACTATTGACTGGTGTAGACCAGGAGGGTCCAACCTTGCTGGGTAGGGAATTCTGGGAGTTGAAGTCTACAGGTATTAAAGTGGCCAAGATTGGACAAGCCCTGGCTTCTTCCTTTGAACTGAGGCGATACACACATTTCAAAAATAGAAACTCTCCTTGTGTCACCACACAACATCTTAAGCCCCTTCCTTCCTTCCGTCCGTCCTGC
>JAEANM010008805.1:0-16758 GCA_017656035.1 Myanophis thanlyinensis
TCATCATCATCATCATCATCATCATATTAATGGGGGGAAGTAAAGAAGACAATGAGAAGTGATAATACTACAGCCATACTACATGGGTAAAAGATAACTGATATTAAACAGCATTGTGGAAATTAAGTGTTCAGCAAAAAGCCTAATTCCTACAGTGTGAGTCATGTATGTCTACGTGTGTGTGTGTGTAAGATATATGTCTTGTTAATAAAATATATTATTAATCTATTGTTATTTATAATTTATTAATTATGAATATATCATTATAAAGACATATTATTAATATTCACTTAGCAACTGAACAATATTCAGTGAACTAGTGTTGGAGCACAGAGATAATTTTACCTTAAGAAGCCTTCAGCATCTCCAAGGAGGACTGAATAAAGCTTAATATGAAATCCTGCAGTTGCCAAAATTCCTTCTGTATATTGGAGAGGGAAAATACAGCTACTTGGACATTTCCTGTTTTAGAAATCTAGCCAGAAGAAAAATAGGGGAGAAAAAGAACACACTGATGTGTGAAAAGCATCAAGCATGACACCAAACTCAAAAATTCAGCTGAATCATTTATTGGAGATTAATTTTTCAGGTGTCCAAGTCTGGTCCATGAAATCTGATCTAAAATCATTCCACAACTTATAAACTAGTAGCATTTTGAAAAGACCACTTTAATCTCACCGGGAAGAAATGTAGGATTGTTTTTCAACTCTCTAAATATCCTCCATTTAAAAAAAAGAAACCCAGCCTTTGGTTTTCTCTTCACAATACTCAGACTTTAACTCCCTACTGCAAGAGCACAATAAGCCTTACTGAAGACTTCCCAACGGTGTATTTTACATCTGCGAATGTTGTATTTGAGGGAGCTGGACGACAGCCATGTTGAAGACTACACAATTCTGTGGCTGGGCTCACCAACATGGCAGAAGAAGCAAAAAAAGCCTTCCTAAACCAAGCTACCGGATCAGAATGAGAATGTGCCTGCTCACTGCAGTTGAGGAAACTCTAAGGAATTATCACAACACAAGAAGCAATAAACCTAGTTCATCCTAGACAACACAGCATTACCCAGCCGTGTTATGTCTTAGTAGCTTGCTGCCAGAGGAGACGCTTGTTCTCCATGGAATCCAGATCAGATTAATAAGTGATGGGTTGATGCTCGTGAAACATATGTTGCTAGAGCCAGATCAAGATGATCACTCAGGGAATCTTAAGACCAATCCCTTAGCAAAAAAAGGGTCTCTGATCTGATAGGACCTACAGCATGCTTGGTTATCTTCTGCCCTTTTTGAGGAGACCATTGCCAAAATCAGCCAGAGGTACGTGTTTTGCTCTTGCAATGTCAACTGAAACCCATCATCAGTTCACTGGGCCTCATAAACCACAACTAAGCCATTGGCAGAGAAAACTAAAGGCTCCATAATAAAAGGGGGAGGAAAATGAGCTGTGTGGTTCATACCTTCCATGGCTCAAACCATGAAACTTGGGCTTCTTCTCAGAGCTTTGTTTACCCAGAGACGTTCTCAGACAGAAGCTCAGTACAGATGTGGGCCTGTGTGGGCCCCAGCTTGTTGTCATGACCCCAGGTCAGATGAACGAGAAGAGAGGATCTCAAAGTCTTCAAAAAACAAACTGGCTTCCCTTTGAAACCATCCAGTCCCAAGACTCCAGTTGAGCAGAAATGGGGCCTTCTCCAGGATGCATCCTGCGGCTTTCCCAGAGGAAAAAGGGGCGAAGCTTTAATCTTCAAAACATTTATTAGCTCATCTTTCTTTTTCTTTTTTTTTTTTGCTTCAAAGATCCCCAAATTGCAAGAATCCTCCATCTCCAATCTCACCAGATTTGCAATCTCACCAGAAATTTCACCACCGAGACGTGCGGAATGTTTTCAGTTTAGGAAATAGGGTAATGGAGGAATTGCTGGAGCTAATTGGCTCCTCCTGAATAACTAACTACTGGATTGGAATTCGGTATTACAACCCGCAGCTTGGTATATTTGGTGGGGGGGGGGTCAGTTTTCTGACCCTTCCTCCAGGCACATAAATAAATAAGAAAATAAGCTTGGGAAGCTTGCTTGAACAGTAGTAGAAGGTGCACAAAAAACGCATGCACGCATTTCCCAGTCAGATTGTGATCTGTCGAATGGTGTAGAAAGAGGAAGCCATAAGATGGATGTGACTGATAGAAACTAAAAAGCAAAATAGGTGAGTTTGTCCAAAATAGGCTCCAACTTCATATAGGTACAGACTTGTACCTATACCTAGACATATGCATGACTGGAGAATTCTGGGGGTTGAGGTCCACATATCTTAGAGTTGCTAAGGTTGAGAAACTCTGATCTGTATTGCCTTCCTTCTTCTTTTTCTCACGGACAGAGTCATGCTCCAAGAGTTGACAAAGCTGTTCCTGCTTTTCAGCTGCCCCTTTAAGAGCAAATCTTAACCATATGACCGTTTGAAAAAAACCAAGAATATCCATCTCACACACACCCCTTGCATTTCCTAAGAGGCTGAGCCATGGCTTCCAGTTTCCATCCAGCTCCATTGTTTTATGACTTTCTTGATAGTTTAATGACACTCCGTGCAATCCTAGCAGAGCCAATTTGTTCATCTGCCAAAACCTGGTGTTAAACAACTCCCCGTTTTGTACACCATGACACCAGATTAATGAGAAGTCAAAAAAACTCTTCGCCTGTTTTTGTTTTTGCACCAAAGCTATGAAATTGTGTGTATATAATTCATTTACCCGTGTAATGAAAAATTAATGACATATGAAAAGCATAAAATAGAATTGACCATAACATCTTGTTTAAGTCTTAAAGACATGCTTGTTTCCATCTGGGAAACCAATTTCTCATTCCAGAGACCCTTTGGCTCTTTTCAGAAGGGGGTCTATGACAGCTTGCCATGGCCAACTCGCCATGGCCAACTCACCATCGCAGGACAACTCACCGGAGGAGAAGGGTTACAGTAATATTGAAGAAATAGAGGAACAGAAACATTAAAGAAAGGATGGCCAAAGGAGAGACAAAATGAAATGTAAATGGCAAAAATTACTTTAAATAATAAATAAAGTTGAACTGTTGAATTGTCCTGCAGAGAGCTGTCCTGTGGCAAGTTGACCATGGTGAGTTGACAGTGGCAAGTTGTCCCATTCCATTCCAAGAAGAGGATGTGAGTCAAAATTTAAATTTCGGTACTGAACTTCTCATGTTCAGTAGCGCAAGAGTGGTTGAAAATTCCAGAGGAGATTTGGGGAGCTGCAGTGGCCAAGAACTTCTTTTCAAACTCCTGTACTTTCATCTTGCACACACTTACCAAAAAGCCAACTCTTGTTTTGTGGGTCAGTGATCTACCGTGGTTAATGGAGAGCCCACTGCTCGTGACAAAATGGAGACACAAGCATGGATGAATACAAAGGAAAAGGAAGAAGGAGAATTCACAAGGGTCTGTTAGGAAGAATCTTTGCCTATGCCGGTACCCAAATTAAAGCAATGTAGACAGGATAAAGACCACAGTGAAATCTGACATGGGGAGTGAACAAGGGCTCCTCTATGGGAAAGGTGGAGGGAGGTTCAGGTGTCGGGTGCAAGCAGCCAGAATTACTCATGGATTGTCCCAAGCAGAAGGTTTATTGTTAGTCACCCATGTTACAAGAATGTTGCCAGACAGACCACCTTCTCCTGGAAACAATCAGATAAGGCTTTAGGGATTCTGGGGGAGGTCACTCTTCTGCCGCTTTCTGCAGCGCAAGGACGCTAAACTCAGACCCCTCTTAACACCTCCCTCCGGCAGAGCCGGAGAGTCTACCACATCAGGTGACTTAGGATACAAGGATCAAATTGCATGCTTGCAGCGAAGCACTTTTCCATGTCCTCCGGATATCCCTGTTTTCAAACTCTCCGTTCATTAATCAGCCCACCACTGATCTTGCACTCACTTCTAGACCTGCAGTAGGTACATTTTCACGCTTTTTTCCGGTTCATCTCCATCCCCAGGGTGAAAGACACGAACCCACCAAATTCCTGGTGTCTTTCCAAGGCAGAGATGCTAGAAACCCTCCTCCTTCAGATGCAGCCACTCAACAGGACCATTTTTATTTCTTAAAACTGTTTGGAAATTCTTCAGGGAGGCATCATGACATGTCTCGTGTGGCCACCTCTTCTTCTGAACAGCTGGCTTTGTATTTTCTCGGCCTGCTTTGCCAGCCTCGTCCCATAGCTGCCCTTCAAATTTATAATGCCACGCAAGACAAACTTCTCAACTGAAAACTGAGAAATTTTTGTGTGAGCTGCTATCTTCTCTCCAATTAAGAGAATAAAAAGAAAGGAGAAGCTACTGTTCTGGAAAATGCCAACTGACTCCTAAAATCGTAGAAAACTGTGATGAAATTTTGTTAGTCTTTCCATGCATCACTGGTTTACTGATGCCATAGAATTTTGTTTCCCCTGTGGCTTCTGAATACATCAAAGACCTGTGAGAAAGCCTTCCATCCTTCCAAGATTGGACCCAGATTGTTGGGGGAAAAATGCTGACTCTGTAAACAGCTTAGAGAGGGTTTGAAAAGCACCGTGAAGCAATATTTAAGTCAAAGCGCTATTGCTGCTTCCTTCATATTGCAGCCTATTGATAAAACTCTCCTGAAAGACAACATGTTCTTTTTCTGAAGTGTTTTACTAGTGTGCAGATGGTTGATTTGCACCAGGAAAGTTATTCATCAAAAAGATTGTAGTACAATTATATCAAAATATTTTTTTTTAAATACCAGTATCTAATCAAAGAGCAAAAAGCTCATTAGATGCAAATGGAGAAAATCAGGCTATGGGAAAATGGAAGAAATTGTATGCTGTGTACAAAACTTATTTATTTTTAAAACATACCCATAGCAAATTCCAGATGCCTCTGTTTCTTTAGAACTTTAGATAAATCGGTGGAAAATTAGGAAGTGTGCTTACATAATGACTGTTGGAGTTTTCTCTCTGAAGGATGGTTTTTGATGGTTGTGAAGTCACCAGCTTCTGCAGCCCAGAAGCAACCTGCTTCAACTTGATGTTCTTTAAGATGCCTTGGGCTACCATCATTTTTCTCTGCATTTTCCGAGCATCTGTTTTTCTCTCTCTATGTTGGTGCAGAAAGAACTGCATTTCTTGTAACTTACTGAGGTTGCCCAGCTATTTTTTTCTTTGTTCACCTGTTTAAATCCAGCGCCCCTGCTCAAAACATGGAATGATAGGATTGTAAAGAAATCCTATCTCATAAGCAACCTTCATTTCTTATATAGCTCATCTTATTTACATATCTATTGCAAAAATGCTCCACTTGCATTGTTTTACTGGAAAGTTTTATTTTCAACTTTTTGGGGAGACTGGGCGGCCACGTGAATTGGATAATTCAATAAATATACAGACTTTACAAGGATAAACCGACGTTCTAATGCTTGGCTCATTCAGAGATCTAGCGAGTAGATGTTTTCCCATGATTATTCCATGACTCCAAAAGACCCCACATTCCCATACAGGATGCTCAAGTTGGGGACACCAAAGGCTTCGTGTCTATGAAGACTTGAAGTTCTGAAGAAGCTTCTTGGATGAGAAGCGAAACGTCTTCAAGAAAAAAACACAGTCCAGGTGCCTTTTAAAAAAAGCACCTTTGGGATAAGGGCTTCCTGTCCTAATACAACTAAAAGGCACCAGATTTACTAGCCAAAAGTCAATTCAATCAGTTTAAATGGACACTCCCTTCCCTCATTCTCCTGTTTCACTTAATTGCCATTTCCAACAATATTATTCCATTAAACTGATCTTTTGTTTACCATGTTCTACAAATTGAGTTTGTCACACTGCTGGGCATGTAAATTAGAAATGAGAGGCAATTGCTACGTGAGTCAATGAGCTTCTGATCTCCTTCTCCAAGCTACAGAACTGGGTACCACAAAGTCAGCTTCAGAGCAAAGCCATTACCGACCATTAAGGAAGGATTGGTGATTATGAAGACAGCAATGGTCACATTGTCCCAAAAAATGAAAAGCTCTATTGTATTGTATAGCTTTGGTCTCTTTCCATCTGTGATCATTTCCTTTATATAGAAGGAAAAACAAGTCATTTTGTTAGGAAGAGCCAAGCTTCCAATATTATGGCTTACACAACTGCAACCTTCCCAACCTCGTGTCTCACAGGTCATGTTTTTCCAAACTTAGAAAACCCGTTATAAAGTCATCATTTCAACTTATAGAAGCAATGAGATTCGGGTTGTTTTCCCATCTCCTAAGTGAAATCAAGATACTCTTCAGAATATGGAAACTTTTGGAAGTTATCCTATGTTTTGAAGACTACTTCAGACAGATGACACCTCTTTTCCTATTCCTTCAACTCCCCCAGAGTCCCAAAACTTATTCCAGAGTCCTTTTTCTTCCAGGGTCAGTCGTTGTTCACATGAAGATTCATTGTTCCAGTGGAACTCACTTGATCCATAATGACCTCACAACATCAAAGATGGGATGGCTGTTTGCCCATGTCATTGTCTCAGAAGAACTGATGTGTAAGCAAGCCTCAGAGAATGGAATGCAGCTTCAACAGCACTGAGCTGGAGGAGAGTTGGTGATGACAATAAGCCCATGTCACAGTAATCTGGCAAGGCACAGAGAGTTGTGTAAACCTTGGAAGCAGAAAAAAAGCCAGATTATTTGTAGATGAAGATAACAAAGCAGAGACATTGGTTGTAAAGTTTTGTCAGCTGTTCACTTACATCCAAGAGGATAGAAAGGTGCAGTCTCATGGTTTGTACATGATTGTCCATCTTTGGCAGCTTTAAGACCCGTGGAGTTCAATTCCCAGAATTCCTCAGCCTTGATTTCTGAATCAATCCCATCTTGTGTAATAGCTTTGTTCTGGAAACATTGTGAAGGATAAAAGATCTCAGTCAACAAGAAGAGCCAAAATGTATTCTGTTGAAGTGCCACCACTAAATCCAGCTTTAAACCCACATGCCAAGAAGATCTTGGTTTGAGGCCTCTTAAGAAGTTAGATCACATCCACTGTTCCCAGCCTCTGTTTCTAGGCAATTTTGCCTAAACTCACATTTACTGTATTATAGACGCCCAACTAAATTTCTCCTGTTTATGATCATTTTTATCCACATCTACATTTGACTTTTTTTTCCATCTGCTTATTCCATACTTTTAAACTGTCTTTGTTCTTTATTATGCCATTTTGCATCTGTTCAAACCGAGCCTCGCAATGTTGTTGATGGGAAACTGAGTTTGTACATTTCCTTTGATGTATAGAAGCATCATTTAGAGCTCCATTTAGTTTATAATCTTAACTTCTTTCCACCTACTGCCAGTTCATCCTTAACCCAACGTATAATACATTTTTCAATTTTGCTCAAAAATAATGATGCTTTGAACCTGTTATTGTTTTCCTTCCTCTCTCCCTCCCTTCAAAAAGGAAAAAAAATATAGCAGAAAAAAGAACTTTCATTTGAAAAAAGAACAGCTATTTAAAAAACTAAATGTAGAAAGCTAATAAAGCCTGCAAAGGTTTATTTAGCAAAACCCATGGATCCAACTTGTTCTTACAGAAAGAAATAAAGATTAGCAAGAACATCTGAGTCACACCAAAGGAAACACGGAGACGTGTTTGCTGATGGAGTCACTCTTTACATGCAGTAAAAACTAATTTATAAACAAATGCAGACTACTTTATAATTCAGCAATCAATTTAAAAAGCTGCTAAAAGCAGTTGAAAGAGCAGCAAAGATTCTTAAGATTCACACAGCAACTGAAGTGCACGGAAATTAAAAGACTGGGAGAAATGAAAGGGTCTTTATGTGTGCTCCCAAGGGAACCAGATAGACAGTAGATATCTCTTGGGCAGGATAGCCACAGCTGGCAGCCATCACCCAAAAGCCCACATTCATAAGAAGAAAAACATGAGTTCACTTCCTCAAGACAAGTATTAGCAAATGGCCATCTGGGGGTTACAAATGCATTTGCTAGATTCGGAGGAGGCCTTAGGAAACAATATAATTCTATGCCTCTACTCCCAAGACAGAAAGGAAATTCTTCATCTTTGTCAAGTTAGAGATGCTTCAGAGAGGACAACAATGAAGAGGATAAGACACTTGTGGACAGGGTGAAGACATTTGGGGTGATCAGTCTTGGAGAAAAGCAAGCAGGGAAGATGTGAGAGGGATCCTTGGTGTTTCTCCAAGCTTGGATGTTTCCTTGCAGATCTTTCATGAGCCAAATTAGGTAACGTCATCGGTGCTGTTGAGCTGGCTCATGGACTGTCTACAAGAAAACAACCAAGCTTGGAAAATATCAAGGATCCCTCTCACATCTTCCCTTTCTCTCCAGACTGATCATTCCAAGTTTCTTCAGCCAGTCCTCAAATATCTTAGAGGAGCACCAAGGATCCCTGAGCTACAAATATTTCCCTTTATAAGATGTGATGGCCATGTTCAGATGCACAAAGGGAGGTGAAAGTGAAAATGGTTACTAACCATAGTTCCATAACCATTGAAAAACAGTTAAGAAATAACAGGGGCATGTTGCAGCTACCTACCTTTCATTTAAATATAAATAAAAACATCTACAAACTGTAGATCTATATGTCCATGAAGGATTCTTCTTATGGAGGTTATGGGTTCTCCATCTCTGGAGGCTTTTAAGAAGAGGTGGGCTGGCTACTTCTCATGGATGTTGAATTGATTTTCCTGCAAAACAAAAGTGTGGAGGAATGGACTAAACCAAGTTTTTCTCAAGTCCCAATGGTGCTTTTTCAAGAGAGGTGACTGGACTTTCTTTGTTCATCCTTGAAGACATTTCGCTTCTCATTCAAGAAGCTGCTTCATTTCTGACTGAATGGTAGAGAATGGAAGGGTTTATATTCCTTGCAGAGAAACATCTTCAAGCAAAAGCAAAGAAAGTCAACTTGCCTCTTGAAAAAGCACCTTTGGGACAACCATGACCTGGATGATGGAGAACCTCCAGAGACATCAGTGCTTCTCAACCTCAGCAGATGGATGGACTTCAACTCCTAGAAATCACCAGCCTGGGGGATTCTGGGAGTTGAGGTCCACCCATCCTAAAGCTGTCAAGGTGAAGAAACACTGGCATATCTGATTCTCGCGCTGCCTTCCAACTCTACAATTCTAGACTTTTCCACACTGCACGGAAAGGACCGTTGTTGTTGCATTTTTTTGATGGATTGTCATGTTCATTGCAGAAGGAAAAGCTTGCCTTCTGCCAGGAGAACAAATATAGGTATGAAATTTCTTGGATTCCCAAAGGGAAAGGAAAAAAAGATTATATTTGCATGAAAAAGTTGGCTTGTTAGCAAGTTCCACTTTTTGACCCCAGTCTCTACCTCTCCGCGCGGAGAATAAATCCTTGTCTCTCGACAACGCAACCCCACCCCTTTGCATCTGTGGCTCTAAAGCCACGGCTGTAATTTCGGCCTCTTTTTCTCTCTCTTCCCCCCAAGAGGCACAGTCTACACACATGGCTGGGCTTTCTCTGAATCCGTGTAATGACTGGGTTTCGTTCTTGTTTTTTGCACCAAAATGTGCAGAGGATATTTATTATTCATCAGTGGAAGACATCGGCAAGCCAGATGGCCAGGAAGTGAAGGAGACTGGCATTTTCTGAAGGCCTTGTGTGGAGCACAAAACACAATTTCATGGAGGAGAAGAAGAAGGGGCGGGGGGAAAAGGAAGAATAATTCCTTGCAGTGGCGTGAAGACCAACACGTTTAATTATGGGTGCACACACTGACCTGAATTGAACTGATGGAGGGGGGCTGTACATGCATATAAAACGAGTAGAGGGCACAGCATCACAAGGAAGAGGAGGGGGGAGGAGGAAAATGTACTGTTGTTTCTGGTTTCATTATCAGAAAAAAAAAACAACCCAGTTAGAGTTGGCTTGGAAAGGAAAAGTGTTCCCAACCCAGAAGGGAGAAGGAGAGCCAACAGGAGAAGACAAAGAATGCATCTTGACACAGAGATATGGCAGGAAACGCTGGCACACAGTTGCAGACATTTGGATGCTTCCTCCATTGAAGCAACGAAACACAAATTAAACGATCTTCGGGAAAGCAAAGGACTCGGCACAAAACAGCATGGGTTGTTTTTGTTTTTACATTCTTAACTAGGTTTTAATGTAGCAAATGGAAGTCTTTTCTTTACATGCTGGACCCTTTTTTAAAACTGCCGTTCAAGCTGAATTTTGGAAGTGGCACCCAGCAGAAGGCATCGTCTTCTTTGTCTTCCCCCATTTGGGATTCCTTCCTTAATGTGTTCTGCAGCTTCACACTAGAATGAGGTGGTTTTTCAACTTTGGCAAGTTTAAGATGGGTGGACTTCAACTCCCAGAATTTCCCAGCCAGTGTTGTCTGGGGAATTCTGGGAGTTGAGGTTCACCCATCTTAAAATCGTCAAGATGGAGAACCCCTGCTATAATCATTTATTTCCTGGAAAAGTGGCATCAACTGACTTGGACATTACTCCAATTAGTTTAAATCTATGGGTCATGTTGCGCAATACATTTTCCTGGTGTTACTTTCCTCGAATCGCTCAGCATATATAAGGGTAAAGACACCCTTGGAATCCTAAATATAGCACTAATTCAATGCATTAGCATCTACCTGGAAATCCACTTCAACGTTTCCTCCCTTCTCTTTAAACAGCTTGCATAACAGTTCCCTACAACCAAGCTGACTTCCAATCAGTTATTTACAAATAATACACCTTGGCGTTTAATGGCAAGTTGATCGGCAGGGACCAAATAACGCATTAACCTCCACAATGGGAAACATAATTTGATGAGCAGAAATAATGGGAAACGCTACCAAACTCTCTCTATAAATAACTGGCATATTTCCGTCCAGATACTGCCATCAGTCAACCCTAACAATGCACCTCCATTCCGGCTTCTAATTAAAATAAAAATAAAAATAATAAAAATAATAAAACCAAGGGACTTGCTTATCTAATTACCTTGAAGGGATTTCCTTCCCTCTCCTTCATGAAGTTATTGAATGAAAAAGGGAGGGGGTGGACGATGAATGATTTATGTTTTTCTTTTTTTATTTCCAGCCTTAATTCGGCCATTAAATCCAAGCGGGTTCCCCATGAGGATTTGGGAGCAGTTTAATATTCTTTTTTTTTTTTCCCTCGACTTGATCCATTATGCCTGGAATATGGAAAGAAGGGGGAAGGAAGAGAGAGAGAGAGAGACATTGGAGGAAATATCAAGAAGGAGTAAATTAAACAATCTCGACAATCCCCCGATGGGTTTCTGTAGAAAGGAAACCAATGTTATCTGCAGGAAAGCAGGATGCTTGATGTGGATGGAACGGCCTTGCGCTAACGGGCCCCAAGATGACATGCAGAGTTTATCTCTCCCCCCTCAAGCCCGCATGCATGCACTTCAGTGAGCAGAGACGAGGGCAATTGAATCCATGTGGTTGTCCTACGGTTGGACTGCACCGCGATAAGCCGGATGGAGACAGAGGTCCATGCATCTTAGACCAATATAGTTATTAAAAACACATGATAAGGGCAGGAGAGGGACATCTGGAAAATTGGCTGGAAGAAAAACAAAACACAAATGCTCTCCGGCTATTCGTCTCCAGGTGGGCTCTGTTGAACCAGATAATATGCAACATTGGTCGGAAAGACGCACCGATGAATATCTGTAGGAAGGAGAAGCTAGGCTTCACCAGGCACGGTCGAATTTCAGCAGGGACTTGGCACACACATCAAGTTCGAACTGAAATAAGAAATAAATCTGATGATGTAATTAAGACAAGGCATTGCCAGTGGAGGGGGGGGAAGGAAGGAAAGCAGCACGGATGTTAAACAGCAACAAAAAAAGCCCACCCACTTAATTTTAAAATAAGGGGAGGAGAATTACTTGCTATCGCAGGTTATTCATTGCAGACGGCTTGTCAAAAGATTTTAAGCTGCTGTAAATATTTTTTTTTTTAAAGAACGGTTTGTGTGCATAATAATAATGAAGAAACGAGACACTTTCTTGCAATTTTATAGTTCCAAGAATGATCAGCCAACTCTTAGTAGTTTAGGAAAGTGCTATACGATAGGTTGCAAATTGTGAAGGGGTACACACACATCTGCAGGAAACAATTGTATAGCATCTTGGATCCAGCCCATTCCTTGATCCAACCAGCATAATTCAAGCATCCTGATATGTACATCCACTTAAAATACAAGTAGGACAATGGGAGAATTGACTCAATTCCTCCAACATCCTCACCCCCTACACCTCGTGTCCGAGCAAAGAACCATCAGGTATTTCGCCCCTTCGTTGTATTATTATGGGACTCCATGCACCCCCTAATTAGATATCTATAGAATCCACCACGCTCCAATAGAAGCATTTGGGGAAAGATTGGGGTCCCTTGTCAGAGCTCTTTCTCTTACCAACTTGGCATTGTGGGATCTAAACCACCCAGAAACAATCTTTCACCAATTACCTACTGAAGCCAAATTTTATGAATAACACTGGCCTTCCTGAAGCAAAGAGAAAGTTGGACTCGATGCCCTACTAAGGTTCTGTTGAAGTAGGTGGCTACCCCAACTGCCCAAGCAGTTTTGAAAATCCAACCCCTACGAAGGCACGGCCTTGCTGAAGAGCAGCACAGGCTACATCTCAAAACACAAACCAACAAAAGCTTTGTGTGTGCCCTTCTGGGAGGAACTCTCTTCCATGATCAAAGCAACGGAGACAAGACCTCGTTTTCTAGATGGCACCATTTGAAACCCGAGCTTAGATGCGCAACTTATTCTACTCCATGGCCGGATTCTACTCCATCCTTGATGAGGCCAACCCTAGAGCAGACGGTTTTGTTTAAACTAAAAAACAGAACAGAACCAGCACAATTCTGAACTCTTGGGTGAGAGCAATCCATCAGCGCTACTTTCCACAAAGACCCTCCAACATTTCATTGCCAACATCAACTGCGGCACATCTTACGAACTCATCCTGACTTACAGCTTTATTTCTCCAAATGCTTCATTTGCCCAGTTCGTTGACCCCCATCTAAAAAAAAACGAGTTGACTTAATTACAATACTGCCATGGGAGCTGATTTTTTTTGCCAAGGAGAAAAGAAAGCTGTTGTCACATGTCATTATTTAATTGGTTTTGTCCCCTTTTGCTTCTGAGAGTCATACCTTCTCTTTTCCCTGCCGGTCCAGCTCTCTGGGCGAACAGGTAAGGATTGGGGTTTTTTTTTGACTGACCTTTCAAACGGGATGGTTTTATGGTGACCACTTTGTTTAGCTGATCCACCTCTGCTAGCAGGCAAACATTTAACCTTTTGTAAATTCAGCCTGTTGCTGTTTGGTGAAAAGGTCACTCAGGAAAAGAGGCTGTTTTTATTCATTGGAGTGATAGGAATGCCTTTTCTACTCTTCTTCTTCTTTTTTTCGCAAGGAAACATAACTAAAGAAAATATTTGGGACCTCAGCAAGGGGGGGCAGAGAGAGAATCACATGCACAAGAGTCTTAGTTATGGACACAGGAATATCTTAATGACGGGATTCATGCAAGCTGTTGGACTCCAGCTTGGCCTAAACCCAGCAACTACACTTGCTAAACCTGGTTAGTTTGAACCAGGATGGCTTTGTAGGGCAGGTACTTATCCGGTCCTATAATCAAAGCCAACTTGGTTAGTTAGGATTGTAATGTACCGCGCAGGCGCGACCGGAGCTTCCACTCCGGTCCGCCAGCAAGAACTTTGGACCCGACAGCTGATAGGCTGTCGGAGGGACGTTTCCCATTGGCTGAGCTGCCCAGCCAATGGGAAGCGCAGAAAGTGACACCGCGGCAAATTATAAAAAGCCGCGGCTCGCTTTTCTCCTCCACTTACGACTGGTGCTGAAAGCTCATCGTGAGCTTTACTCGCGGCTTGGAAATAAAGGTACCCCTTGCGGTCATTTAGACTGACCTCACGTCTGAGTAATTCTTACCCGATTTTGACCGGGTTTTCGGCTAAAACAAGGATATTTTATGGCGTGATAAATTATGCCAGGTAAAATCAGGAAACTGCATCTCACTTACTTTGGCTATGTCGTGCAAGGGGAGTTCCCTGGAGAAAGCAATTATGTTTGGAAGAGTTACAGGTAAAAGGAAACCAGGCCACTAAAGAGCACGGTGACAGGACACCATCCAAGCCAGAACATAGAAAAACTCGAAGAAATAGTTCAAGATTGGAAAATGTGGAGAGGCCTGGCCCAGAGAATCGCCAAGAACCAGACACGACTGAATGGATAACAACATCATGTAATGAAAAAAAGAAGGATTAGGGGTGACACGATAGCAGAGTTCCAATATCTAAGGGGTTGTCACAGAGAAGAGGGAGTCAAGCTCTTCTCCAAAGCACCAGAAGGCAGGACAAGAAGCAAAGGATGGAAACTCATCAAGGAGAGAAGCAACCTAAAAATAATGAGAAGTTTCCCAGAACAATTAATCAGTGGAATAGCTTGCTTTCAGAAGTTGTGGGCGCTCCATCATTGGAGGTTTTCAAGATGAGATTGGACAGCCACTGGTCTTAAATGGTATAGGATCTCCTGCTGAGCAGAGGGTTGGACTAGGTCTCTTCCAGTTCTGTTATTCTGTCATCATCATCATCATGTGCCAACCCAGAAAAAAATCAAGCAATCCAGTAATTACAGCGGTCGTGGCAATGCAACTGGTGTACTGCAAAAAGGCTGTTAGTCCTGACACAGGATCTGAAACGGGGACAGAAAAGTCACTTCATTTTTATTTTTATTTTGCAGCAAATCCTTCAGAACTAAGAAAGGGACACAAAGGAATTTGTTGGTGTCTCGAGGCAGGAAAAAAAATTGAGAGCCGTAACCCTTCAGATCTAGAAAGACTGGATTTTGCAGAAAGTGGAGGTGTGCAAGCAACTGTCCTGGGAAATCCCAGGTTCTCTCATGCTTGGGAACAGTTTGGGATCATTCTTCCCCTGAGCATCCCTCAATGCAAAACTACTGAGTGGTTTTCCTCTGACAACTCCCATGTGAAGGCAACCCCAAGCAAAAAATTCTCCAAACTGAGCAAGAAGGCCCAATCATGCCTAGATAAACCAGGCTCCCCACCAGCTGAGACCATTAAATGGCTATGAATGGGACCTTTCATGGGGATGCTGGGAACTGCCAAGACTCATCTGCTCTTTGCTAATTCCTCTCCGCATTGTTTGCTTAACCCATTGGGACCTTTGGGGGCAAAACTGCCAGCAAAATGATGGGGAAACAAAGCCCGTTTGTTTCATCCCATCAGGATTGAGGACACAGAAAGTAGGGCAGGCAGTGGTCTTGGAGAAGAAGACATCTGCCGTGCACCAAAAATATTTTTGCAACAGATTAAATTCCACTCCCTCCCCTAAATGCAAGACATTCAGAAGCCCATCTTTGTTCTGGGTAGCTGATGTTTTTAAAAGAGAGGTACCACAAATGACGTACTTGGATCTTAACCTCGTACCTGCGAGAACATCCTCACCCAGATAGAAAAAGTGAGGTGGGCAGGATTTTGTATTGCGTGGTCTGGAGGAGAACAGACTCACATGCAAATGTGTGTACAAATGAGATTAAATTCCATGCATACAATATGCCCACCCACCCCACACACACACACACACTTGATAAATTCAAAAATTAACTGATCAGTTAATCAAATAAATTGATAAATTCATGCTGGGAGGTCTTGAATTGGGATGGACACATTCTTCTCTGTATTTCAGCAGTGGGTTTTCTAGTCTGGGATGGGCTATCTTGCAAAGGAAGTGACATTTTCTGTTCCTAAATTTGGCACAGGTAGTCTTTGACTTCTGACTGTAATTGAGCTCAGAATTAGGGTCATAAATTATTCTGACTGTAAATCAAGGCATCACCAGATCAGACCCAATTTTCTGATATTTTTGTGGCGTTCGTTAAACAAATCAATGTTCCACAATGGGAACAATGGAAAACCAGAATTAAATGCCAGAAACTGGTGGAAACATCGTAAAGCCTGGTCACGTGACCGTAGACCACTACAAATGGCCATAAAAGTGAAGTGGTTGACAAATGCCTAAAATGCAGTGACATGCCAGATTGTTTGTGTGGCTGTTACACCTTTTGGGAATCAATTGAGGACTACCTGTAAGGAGATTCTGAATGACTGTCTGGTTTGAAATTATTTTTATAGTTTACAACACCTTGCATTTATGGTGTAGGATAGTGTTTCTCACCCTTGCAGCCTTAACATGTGATGCTGACTGAGCAATTCTGGGAACTGAACTACACACATCTTATAGTTGCAACATTGGGAAACACTGCACTGGAGTATGGATGGGATGAGAACTTACAGCTTAGGAGGACCTGACGCACAACTAGAGAAGGTCTCAACTTCTGGCTAACCATCTGTCTTCTTTGCTAGCTGGGGAATTCTGGGAATTGAAGTCCACACAACTTAGAGTTGCAAGGTTGCAAAACACTGCACTGGACTGTGGACGGGATGAAAATTTAAGCTTAGGAGGACCCAATGGTCAGCTAGAGAAGGTCCCATGATCTGGCTAACCATCTGTCTCCTTTGTGTAATTCTGGGAGTTGAAGTCTTCTAGTTGCCACAGCTGAGGAACACTGCTATAAGGTTTAATGTCCCCTCCAGAGTTAATCTGGCTGCGCCTTCCCTCTGGAACGAACTCCCCCCTGAGATTCGGACCATCACCGACCTGAGAGTTTTCCGACGTGCA
>JAEANM010008806.1:0-16757 GCA_017656035.1 Myanophis thanlyinensis
ACATCCAGGAGGACACCCAAGTTGCGCACCCTCTCCGTGGGAAGTAAAACTTCATTCCCCACGGCCAGCGATAATGAGAGCTGGCTGAATTTAGGCGCAGGAAAGCACAGTCACTCAGTCTTGGCTGGGTTGAGCTGAAGTCTGTTAAACCCCATCCAACTCCGCACGGCCTCCAATATGCCAGCAAATTTGAAAAAACTCAACAGTGGCCACAGGACTGGAAAAGGTCCGTTTACATTCCAATTCCAAAGAAGGGCAATGCCAAAGAATGTTCAAACTACCGCACCATTTCACATGCTAGCAAAGTAATACCCAAAATCCTACAAGCTAGGCTCCAGCAGAATGTGGGCCGAGAACTACCAGAAGTACAGGCAGAATTTTGAAGAGGCAGAAGACAAGATATCAAATTGCCAAGGTAGGGAGTTCCAGAAAAACATCTACTTCTGCCTCGTTGTCTATGCTAAAGCCTTTGACTGTGTGGATCACAACAAATTGTGTCAAGTTCTTAAAGAGATGGGAGTACCAGACCATCTTATTTGTCTGTTGAGAAACCTATACAGGGGTCAAGAAGCAACAGTGAGAACTGGAGACGTAACCACTGACTGGAGAAAACTCCTGCAAGTCCCTTGAACTGCAAGGCGATCAAACTGGTCAGCCCTAGAGGGGATCAACCCTGACTGCTTTTTAGAAGGCCAGATTCTGAAGAGGAAACTCAAATCCTTTGGCCAGCTCATGAGAAGGAAGGACTCCCTGGAGAAGGAAGAACCCAATGCTGGGAATTTGAGGGCTAGAGAAGAAAGGGATGAAGGCAGAGGAGGAGGGGGATGGATGGAGTCCCTGAAGCTTAAATGGACTCCAAGGGATGGGAGAGGACAGGAAGGCCCGGAGGAATGTTGTCCAGGGGGGTTGCCATGGGGAACAACAGCTAAAAACGAAGAGACTAATATACCGTGAGGAAGAAATAAGAAAGGGAAAGAAAGAGCAAAAGGTGATGGAAAGGAAAGGCTTCTGCTCGCCTTCGCAGCAGTCCCACTCCGCGGCAAGCGAGGAAGCCAGCCTGGAAAGGCCGCCCCGCTGACCCTCCAGTGGGCCCAAGCCCCCCGCCCTCTTTCTGCCCTCGCCAGCCGCTCATCTCGGCAGCACATGGACTTCCGCTCCCAGAATCCTCACCAATAGTCGTGCAGGCTGCGGAATTGTGGGAGCGGAAGTCCACACGCCTGAAAGAAGCCCGCCTTCCAACAGCTGCGGCTGAGGGGGGTAGCAGTCGCGAAAGTACCGCCCAGCCTCCCAGGAACTCCTGCCCCTCCTGCCTCCTCACCTCTGTACAAGGTGACCGGTCTGTCTACCGTGTAGTAAAAGAGCTTGTCTAAGAAGAAAGTCGGGCCGGAAGAGGGCACCGGGGGTTCAGGCTCCGGAACGTCGACCGGGGGCAAATTATAGACGGCCCGCTCCGAGTCCTTCGACATCACCGCAGCCTCCGGAACACTTCACCGGACAAAATGGCGATGGGTGACAAGTGCGCACGCGCATGCTAGCTAGCTAGCTAGCGAGAACGGTTTCTCTTCCCGCCGGCCAATCGGTGGAGAGGCATTTTTGCGCATGCGCACCAAGGGGTTTCTCTGCGTTTGCCTACGCTACGAGCCCAGAAGGGGGCACCAGAGAGCGGCCTTTGGCCCGCCGAGGAGCCCGCGGCCGGCAAGGCACCGGCCGCCGGAGCTTTTTCCCCGCCGTCCTCAGCCGCACGATGCAGCTTTCGGCGGGCTGGCTTTAACGGGAGCCTCGCCTTCCCTCTTTAGCCCGGGGCGCTTCGGAAAGGCTTCGCCCACCGGCCCGGGCTGAACCCCGTGGCAAACGGCGCTCTGAGAGCTGCCAGTGGCGCCCTCCGGGTCTCGGCTGCAGCCCAGCTCGAGGGGCTCTGAGGAAGCCAGGAGCCCCCTCCCCCCCCCCATTAGGTGCCGCTTCCCCCTTTGGAGGCGGGGAAAAGGAGAACCGGGGTGTGGGGGGCAAGGAAAGGCCTCGCGGCCCTATAGAGCAGGGGGTCTCCAACCGTAGCAACTTGTGGACTTCAATTCCCAGAATTCCTCAGCCAGCTTTGCTGTGGACTTCAGGTGCCAGAATTCTGGGAGTTGAAGTCTTAAAGTTGCTAAGGTTAGAGAGCCGCAACTGCCAAAGGCTGAAGTTCCAGGAGGGGCCCAGGAAAAAGGGCTCCGTGGGGGGCTCCTTCCCGCCCATTCTTGGCCCTTTGACGAACTCCTCGCCTCACTGGGTTTACAGCCAGGCATGGAAACCGGAGACCGATGGGCATGGGCGTATTTGCAGATGAAGAGCTGGAATGTGACCTTGTTGGATTTTTGTATTTATTCGGGAGCAAATAAAACCACAGGAAATGCCTCCCTACAGATTCTTGGCCGCACTGTCTCTAATTCTCACCCAATTATTCCTTGGTGCTGAGCTTGACAATTTGAAATTAAAGTTTTAAACATTTCCACTTTTAGAAAGGGAAAAAAACTTTTGTTGATGCTTGCATAGTTTTACTACAATTCGCTTTACTCTGAAAAACCTGAAGGGAACCCCCGGAGCTCTCGCATCTTGGCAGAACCCCACTTCCTTTGGGCCAGGCAGGCCTGTTTTTTAGCTTGGCAGGGGGAGGAATTGCCCTCTGCTCCCCTGGGAGCCTTTCTCAAGAGGATAAAAGAGAAGCCTTTGAGCGGGACGCTTCTAGACAAAGTCGTTTGGGGGCTGCGTGCCCCTCCCAGGGGAGCCCATTTTGCCTGGGCTCAGGGCTGAAGGCAAAGGGGCAGAAGAGGCTCCCCACTCCTGGGCTTCCTGTTTGGCCGTGGGGTGGGCTCCACCAAGAAGTAGAATTGCAGGCAGTGCCTGGTGGCGAATGATAAATTTGTCGAGAGTGACCTTTCATCTCCCGGCATGCTCGACCCCTGTCAGCCCTCCCGAGGGTGAAATGGATAGTGCACCAGAATGAAGCCAGCTGCTAAATTTATGTCTTGGGGAGAGAGAAACATCTTTGGCATTAGGCAAGCCAGGCACTTGCTAGTAGCCTCTTTCTCTCTTCGCAGCCTCGGCTGAAGACGTCGGATCATGGTACTGGCTTTTGTAGGGCTGGGGGGTGGGGGGCAGCGGTGAGGGGTAGTCGGTGTCTGAAAGCAAGGGTTTGTAGGAGGCTTTCAAGGAAAGGCCAGTCGGGATCCCTTCTGCCCCTTGGCATTGACAGGGCTTTCTCCCTCCTGTTCTGATTTCAGTGTCCTCCCATGCCAGATTGTCTCCCCTCCCCGATTTGGTGCTTCCTATTGCTGCTATTCCCTTTCCCCCTTCAATGGTCAGCCTTGCACCAACTGCTGATGATAAGGGGGTGGGGGGTCGGCTCAAGTTTAAATTAGATACAGACTGGTCAAAATGTTAAATACCGGACAGCAAATTATGAATAAATGTGTCACACAAGGAGATGAGTTTCCCCTTCCCTCTTGGAGCTGATCCCTCTGGTGAAGAAAGGCTCTTTGCAAGATATTTTCTTCAAAGCCATCAGGCCACCACCTGCTGTATACCTCTGGATGTCCAGGGGAGCCCTGCAGCTCCATTCCTCATATCTGCAATTGGTATAGACCAGTGGTGGCAAACCTATGGCACACGTGCCAGAGGTGGCACTCAGAGCCCTTTGTGGACATGTGCGTCGTCGTCCCAGCTCATCTCCATGGCATTTCTTGCTGTTGTTTGCAGGGAAACAGAAGTTTCCCTGCAAACGCCAAAACAAAAGCTTTTGAAAGAAAAAGACCACCTCTTGCAGAGTTGCTGGTGTGATGCCCCCTGCCTCCCACTGGCCAGCTGGTCTTTGGGTCTCTGCTGCATGTGCATACACACGAGAGACTTGCAGTTTGGGCACTCGGTCTCTAAAAGGTTCACCATCACTGGTATAGACCAAGTCTTGACATCAGCATTAAAGGGTTTCATGTACCTGAGGGTTTTTATTTGGGGGGGAGGATTCTATTTTGTTGGGGAGGTTTGGAGGAGCTTTTGTGTATTTTATGCCCATACAAAATGGAAGAGTGGAATGGAACCCCCTGAAGTAAGAAGTGCAGCTGGTATCAAAGGCAGTCACACAAACTGCACATTGACAGGCTGCATTAGTACAGAAATCGCTTCTCCCTCCAGCCCAGCAGCCACAATAAAAGGTATGGAGACTGACTGGCAGTTCTTGATCAAAAGGATTCCAAGGGAATATCGCCTAACAACTGAAGGGACCTGGCTGGGCCAAATTTACTGAGGCACAATTCAATCTGTTTCAGTCCTAGGCAGGGGCATCCAAACTGACACCTAGGTCCAGGGAACAGAGCGAGAGGGACATCATTGGGAGCAGCCTCTCTCAAATTCGTAGCCTTTCATCAATTGCCTCTTTTAGATCAGCAGTTGTCAAACCGGCCTGCATTCCCCAAAGGATTCAAAGAGAAAAGAAGGGTGTTTTGAAGGGTGCATAGAGAGCTCCCTCAAACAAGGTCTCTTCCCAGGACCCTCTTTCGTGCCTTGGATCATCACCTTCTCTTTGAAACCAAATCTGTTATTTTTTTAAAGTGATTCTCTTTGAAACCAATTCAGCGAATTTTGATGAACCTTACTTTTTCATATTGTATCTGTGTTGGGAAGAAAATGATTGTTGATTAAGAAGCATTAGGAAAATATATTAACTTCAGAGTTGCAAATGTGAGTGTAGTTATTCCCTCAATGAGCCTTTAATTCACTGGATTCTGAAGTGATGAGATTCTCAGCAAAATGTGTCAAAGGCACATGTGAATTGGAAATAGTACTCTCTTTGTTCACCCAGCACCAAAGGCCAAAATGTGATTTGTTCATTGATGGCTTTAGTGCATCAAAGAAGCCAAGTAGTGTGGGATGACAGCCAAGGTTTATTACATGAACACAATGGGGATATGGCTTATTCACTTACTTATTTATTTGCTTGTTTTACTTATTTACTTAGCATATTGTATGAACAGGGAGGAGAAAGCCCTTTGTTGTGAAAACCACTAAAGCTAAAAATAGAGGATTTTACATCTGGAGCAGACTTCCTCAACTGGAATAGAATAGAATCTTTATTGCAATCGATAACAAATACATAATAAAATTGATTACGTATATGAAAGAAAATATAAAATAAATTTGACATTGCTATGCATTTTACATATACAATTTTACAATATTGAAAGTAACAGAATCACGTGTATCCAAAAGTAAAAATTGTAAACAGATCTGGTTGGGACAATCAGGGAAATTTGTTTAAGTGTGGGGTTATCAACTCTAAATGTGTAGCAACAAAAAAAAAGATGATAAAATGTGACTTATGGTTTCAGCAGCCCATCCGTCATCAGCAAAACCGTGACCCTTTCATCTTCCTCTGAGACCTCTATAGAGCCAGACAGAATGCCTTCTTCCATTTGGAGATTATAATTTATCTTAAATATTTGGTGGGTCTAAAGAGGGCAAAGGAATCAGCTGGTAATATATCCTTAGAAAGAGATGCTTGACTCTAGTTGAATATCATCACCCTTAATCCGTTGCCTCAAACCGAGTCTTGCACATTTCATGCCCGAATCTGTTGAGCTAAGCTGGGAGAATCCAAGTTTTTTCTATGCCATTCTGCTCCATATGTGTTGGGACTTTTATTTCCTGCCTTCTCTGACAAGGTTTTTATGACCACAGTAATAACTAGCTGCTCTTTCCCCCATTTCCCCCTACTTTCCCAGTCTCATCGGAAGTTTTCAGCTCCCAGGCATGGCCACCTGGGCTTCCTTCCTCACAAGAGGAGCCTCCGACATCGGGGAAAAGTGAAGAGTTGGCCCAAGGATGATCCCAGCAAACCTGTCCACCTGACAGCCTTCCTGGGCTATAAAGCTGGCATGACTCACATCCTGCGGGAACTTCATAGACCAGGATTAAGTATGTGCCAAAGTTTGCTTAATTCTATTCCTCACTTAGAAAGTTTCATGGAGCTCAGCAACTGGAAGGGGCTACAGTGGCCAAGTCCCTGCAAATTAGAGCACACTGACAAGTGGCCCATTATCGGGCTTCCATTTAAAGTCATCCAGAAAAGGGCAGACCACTACTTCCTTAGGTACTGGTTTCTTTGTTCAAACTACTCTTTCTTGTAGGGGTTTGTTTTCAAATTTAATATCAAGTGTTCTTTTTCCTCCTCCTCCTCCTCCTCCTCCTCCTCCTCCTCAAGGTAAGTTCAACTTCTGGTTACATCCATGTACTTAGGGAAGTGGTTTGCTGTTGTTCCCTTTAGTCTTTTTGTCTTACCAGCTAGCTTTCCTGAAGCTCTCCTAGTCACATACAGGACTCACAGCTCTGTCTTTGCCTAGGTTAGTCCATGTCTCATGTGCTGGCAGGACCTTGGCCTATTTGAAATCTCCAGGGTCTTGAAAAGTGTTACCATGTTCCATCCTCACTTTCAGCCTTCTTGTGAGGCCCCAAGAACCAGGAACAACATCTGAAGTTACTTCTGAGCAGTTTCTTGTATTGTTCTTCACTTATAGACAGAATCTTGCCAGAATAAAGCAACTATTTGCATAACTATGGATATACTTTGGAAATGATTGGGGGCAGCCATTTTAACACTCTTTCTCCTGATGAAACTTTCCATGCTCCACTGCCTCTTTGGAATACAGTCCTTCCCTCCTGGGAATCCAGACTGCATTCCACTACAGGTCTCTTCTCAAGGCCAATCATACCTAGTTCTTTTGATCTATCTCTTCCTAAGGCCTCTAATCTTCCTCATTCCTTCCTTTAATCCCTTACACTTTCAATCCTTCCTAGAATATTGTGCTCAGATCAGGGCAGAGTATTCAAGGTAAGGTCTGACCAAGACAGAACAGAATGGAAGTATCTGATACTTGTGGGAAATGGAAACACTTAAGGTAGACATTTTTATGTGGCATAGTGTGAGGTACCTTTTTTTTTGTAGAAAAACTTTATCCAAACCAGCCTCTCCCAAAGTGTTGGGACTGCCACCCATGTCCAGAGGGCACATGCTTTGAGAATGCTGGTGTAGAAAGAGGCCCTCACCATGGATATCAAATAGGAAATACATTGAGCTGCATAAATATTGTGCTTATCTATGGTTAATTGAACAAACCTCAACTGAAGTTTGGGGTTTTGGTTTATATTTTACAATGGTAGCCTTCATTTGTCCCCTCTCAAAAAACTATAAATCATAGTTTGGGAAAGAAACCACCTTATGGCTTAGTTTGATATGGGAGGCTGACCATGAAGCCTTCCTGGATTACATCCTCAGTCTTTTTCCTCCTTTAATCTCCAGAAATTTCTAAGCGAGAGGAAGTGGAAGCCGTCACTATCATTGAAACTCCACCATTGGTGGTCGTTGGGCTAGTGGGCTATATCAAGACTCCAAGGGGGCTGAGAAATTTCAAAACCATTTTTGCAGAACATATAAGCGATGAATGCCGAAGACGCTTCTACAAGAACTGGTGAGGAGGGGGTCAGCATGAGGGTAAAGGGTGATGGTTAAGCCCTGCTTAAACAGGAAAATTGATTCATATATGTGCTTTGGAAATGCTTTGTGGGCCAAAAATGTAATTATGAATACACAACCAATGCTTTGGATCAGTAAAATGAGTGGTTCTGCAGGAGTGTAAGTATTTTCCTCCAGCCTTTGATATGACCTTTTTGTCATCCCAAGAGTGGGTACTAATTGTAATTTTTACTGTGATGGAGGAGGGAACAGTAAATTTCTTAAGTATATTCAGCATGATTAAAATAAATCTGAATTCTCATACGATGTGAGACTTCACTAAAATGGTTTGTTGTTTAGTTGCTGTGGGAACACAGCCCCTGAATTGTAAACCTCCATATTAAATCAGAATATCAGTTCAATGTTTTCATAAACCAGTCTCAGAATTATGAGTGTTACCTGAATGTAACATCTCTGAAGGCTTTGATAGGATTTGCCCTTCTGGGAGCTGAGGATCCAGTCCTTACCTGATTGGAAATAATTCCTGTTGTCCTTGGATCTGATTTTTTCCTGCCTTTTCAGGCACAAGAGCAAGAAGAAGGCATTCACTAAGTACTGCAAGAAATGGCAAGATGAGGCTGGGAAGAAGCAGCTTGAGAAGGACTTTGTGTCCATGAAGAAGTACTGCAAAATCATCCGTGTCATTGTGCACACCCAGGTGAACATTTTCCACATGTCTTTGGAACACGCAGATGAACACATCTAGGAAGGTTGTCTGGACCACTGGCTGGTCAAACTCACTCATGATTTGTTACTGGTTGTTTCTGCTTGATTGGATAAAATCTTCATTGCCAGATGTTGTCTGCTGTGCAACCTGGGTTTCATCTTCAGAATCTGAATACTTTTCCCTGAAGGACAGCTAAGGTTCTAGTCCCTCTGAGCATGCATAGAATGTTTATCTCTCACTTCTGTTTTGATTAAGAAACACAATCACAACATGTTTAAATGAAGCCAGAACAGAGAATTCAGTGCTGCAAAGTCTAGGTCCTGGTTGAAGTGCTCCAGAACTCCCATGAACATAGCCCTGCTCTGCAACTCACTAAAACAGCCTCTCAGGTGGGGGTGTGGGGTGGCTTCTGCCTCAGTTTGGAAAAAAGTGCTGCTGCTTTCAAGAGTCACTCAAATAATGGCAGCTTCACTAGCCCAGCGTTTGGGTCACACAATGGCCCACTGGAGGCATTGAGGAAACCCCCAAGCGAACAGTGGAGGGTGGGAGGGAGCCCTCTTCACTGTCCCTATGCAGCCGCATTCTCGACAGCCTGATGCCAAGCAGGGGGAGACAAGAGCCCTTAGTTTTGGTGGCCATTGGGAACCTGGTCCTCCAGGCATCCACCCACATCTCTTTTCAAACTAACTGATCACAACTGATGGCAAGGAATTACACCATTTTAATTTAAGCAATTTCCTCACTACAGCATCTTCATAGCAGCCTCACATAGGACACAGAACGTAGAATAACGGGGTTGGAAGGGACCTTGAAGGTCTTCCAGTCCAACCTGCTGCTCAAGCAGGAGATCTGATACCGTGCCAGACAAATGATTGTCTAAATTTTCTTGAAGATTTCCAACAATGAAGCACCCACAACTTCTGGAGGCCACTGATTAACTGTTCTCCCTTACAGGAAATTTCTCCTTAATTCTAGGTTTGATCACTCTATAATAATCTTCTTGTTCAGCTCTAGGTGCTTTGGAGAAGAGACTGACTGCCATGTCTTTGTGGCAGCCCTTCAAATATTGGAAGACTGCTGTCATGTCACCCCAGTCCTTTTCTTTGCTAGACTAGACATATCTGGTTTCTGCCACCATTCATTGTTTTAGCCTTCAGACTTTGCGCTTGTTTGTTTGTTTTTTTCTCTATTGCTATTTTCTCCACTCTTTCTAGAGTCTCAATATCTTTTTTATATCATGGTGACCAGAACTGGATGCAATATTCCACTTCATGTGATCTTGATACTATCCCTCTGTTGATGCAGCCTAGGACTGCGTTGACTTTTTTGGCAGCTGCAGCACCTTGCTGGTTCATATTTAAGTGGTTGTCTTCTAGGACACTTATGTAGATGCTGTTGAGTCAGTATCCCCTATTCTGTATCTGTGCATTTGGTTTTTCTTGACTAAATGTAAAACTCTACATTTTCCACCAGCTTGATGTTGTCTGCAAATTTGATGAGTTTCCCCTTCCATTCCCTCATCCAAATTGTTTATGAAGAGAGTGAAGAGTCCTTGGCCTAAGACTGATCTTGTGGTTCCCCGCTACGTGCTTCTCTCCATTTACTGTAACTATAGTTCCATTGAGGACTATCTGCTGAGTGCAGTTGGTCAGTCAGTTATGAACCCATCTGGTGGTGAAGCTGTCTCTCTCACATTGTTCAATCTTACCAAGAGGTAGGCTTTGGTCTACCTTGTATAATGCCTTACTGAAGTCTAAGTAAACTATGTCCACAGTATTTCCCTGGTCTGTCAATTTAGTCACTTTGTCAAACAAGGCCAAAAACAACAAGCAAGGTTTGTCTAACATGATCTGTTTTTAGAAAACTCATATTGGCTTCCAGTAATAGCTTTGCTATTTTTCTAGGTCCTCACAAATCCACTGCTCGATTATCCCCATATAATTGAAGTGATGCAAAGCCTGTCCCCTTTACTATTAATCTGGCACAGCAATAATTGAATGACTCCTGGGGAAATGGAAAAATAGTACTCGTTTTCTTGTAGCCCTAAATCTCGCTGCAGTGACTTTGCTGAGATAAGAGTGATTATAACATTGCAAGAGGCAGAGGACAATATCTCCCATCTCCTTCTCTGAGCTACGTGTGACTTCATAGACGTCTTTTAAGGGAGAGGGAGGTCAAGGAGGAACATTAATCCAACTCTCAGAGCCCCCACTGGCGATCCAGGAGAGGCCCAGCTGACACCCCATGGGTAGCATAGTTGAGAATCCCTGTCTCTCTCCCCTATGGAGGACGTGTAGGACATGCTTCCAAAGAGTGGTGCTTGGAGCATTGCATATTGACATTTGTCAGGCCTCTTTGAGGCTGGAGAGCAGCATCTCTCTTGTGGTTTGGTTTGGGATGCTTGCAGTGGTGGCTCTTCCAGCAGCCCAAACCAGATAGTGGCCCACTTGCTCCCTGCAGCCAATGAAGGAACATTTGACAGTGAATTCTGTACTGGAACTTTCCATTACAAAGCCATTTCTATAGCCTCAACTCTCCTGCTCAGAAAGACTGAATTATTTTCACTCAATGTTGGTACTCCCACAGTGCAGTTGGCCAGGTGAGAGAAAGCAAATGAACTCAACATGAAGTGCTGCTCCCTGATCCCAAACACAATTAGGTTTACCTATTCCCACATACTAAACTTCTCAAGTGTGTCATGAGATGATAGCCACAAAGTCCCAACCTTTGCAATAGCCAAATTCTGCAAGCAGGTGGAAGGGGTTGGGAGAGGCTGGATTTCCTGCTCATTACCTTTGTGGCCAGTTAAGTGTTGAACATGAACCTTCACCGCCTCTGCTGCATGGTGCAATTTTTGAGCTTTTTTGGTTGCAGATGAAGCTCCTGCCAATGCGGCAGAAGAAAGCACATATTATGGAGGTCCAGCTCAATGGGGGCTCTGTGGCAGAGAAAGTTGACTGGGCTCGTGAGAAGCTGGAGAAGCAGATGTCTGTGCACAGTGTCTTCAGCCAGAATGAGATGATCGATGTCATTGGAGTCACCAAAGGGCATGGGATGAAAGGTAGGAGGGAGCAGACCTGAAACAACACGCTTCCATAATTCCGGGTATGATTTGTTCTGTTTCAGCTGCTTTTCTTCTCTAATAAAGGGGTGCTGATCCTCAGTCAAAGAAGGCCAGGTTAGGAAAGAGGAATGGCTGACATTACAGAGATGCTCTTTATTATTGTCGGGTAGTATACAGTAATCTTGGAAGCCCACTGCACCGTATACCAAACAAAAGGAAGGATTTTGAATTTTTCCTGATTTTCATTTTCTGAGTTGTCTTTTCTAGAGCTCTTCTTTTAATGCTTCATTCATTTCCTCTCTATCGAAAGACTAGATAGTTTTCTCCTTCTGGATATTACAGGTACTCCTTGGCTTACAGGTGTTCATTTAGTGACTGTAAAGTTACAACGCATTGTAGAAAGTGACTTAACAACTAGTTGCAGCATCTCCACTGCCACACAATCAAAATCCAAGTGTTTGGCAACTGACATTATGATGGCTGTCTGACTAGTGCACCCAAAACAAGTAAACACTCTCGGGAGCTTTGAATTCCCAAAAGTGAAACTTCATTGGATACACTATTTATTTTGGTACTGGAGAATCAGAACTGGCTCTGGTTTTCCCATACAAATACTTGCCTAGCTAAACAGTAGCTTCCCTTTCTCCCCACCCCTGAGTGATCACATTGTCCAATTATGAGATGTCTTTTTGTTATGAGAACAGTCCACCTCCTTCTCAAGCACGTGTAGTTGTGACCTTGATGGTTTCCAGGCTCTCACGGGCTGTGCACAAATTTTCAGCATTCCATTCCACCCTTCCTTTCCCCCACTTCTTTGGCAAGTTGAATAGCAATAAGGTTTGAAAGAAGCAAAGTGGTTCAATCTTGATGGGCTGCTGGTCCTGGGGGCACGTGATCCTCCTTTGCGACTTTCCCAGACAGCTTCCAACAAGCAGAGTCTATAGAGGAAGCCCATAGGGAGAAGCAAGATTCATTTAACAACCATGTAATTCACTTAATGTCTATGGAGATTTGCTTAATGTCTGGCAACAAAAAGGGTCCTGGACTGGGGACAACTCACTTAACAACCACCTCACTTAGTGATAGCAGTCCCCATCCCAATTACAGTATGTTATGGTAGCTATAACTAAAACTCCAGCAGCCCCAACTGTGAGGTTGAAGGAGGGCAGTTTAGCTGCATCTGGAGGGCCACGAGTTGCCTCAGAACTTAGAAGTTCATCGTCCTCTCTCTAACCTCAACGCTGCCTTTCTGCAGGGGTGACGAGTCGCTGGCATACCAAGAAACTCCCCAGGAAGACTCACAAAGGCCTGCGGAAGGTTGCCTGCATTGGAGCCTGGCACCCTGCCCGGGTGGGCTACTCAATTGCCCGGGCTGGCCAGAAGGGCTACCACCACCGTACAGAACTCAACAAGAAGGTATGATTCCCCTTCAGCCAACTCATTTGAAGCCCAAACACATGAACAGCCTCCAATTGCACCCACCTCTGGCTGAATCAGAGTGACTTGGGAACAGAAGCTGCAACCCACCAGCTAGTCAATAGATAGGGCTGGTAGGTTTGACACTATTGGGCTTGGCAAGTGCATGACAAGGCTCATCTGGAGCAGAGAATTCCGGATTAGACCCATTTTATAGATATGGCAGGTTTGCAATTTCCCATTCCTTGCTGAAGTTGCTATTCTGGGAAAGCTTGTGCAATACCCCACCTCTAATTCTGCAATGGGGTGTGTGTTTTTACCAAGAAACTGATAGCAAGAAAAAAATGAGGTCCAAACCAATCTTATTTCATTCTTCAACATTATGACTAAATTAGTAGACCAGCGAAATACTGTGGACATAATATTCTTAGACTTCAGCAAAGGCATTCAACAAAGTAGACCACAACCTACTTCTTGGTAAGCTAGAAAAGCAGGATAGATAGCATCACCACTAGATGGATTTGCAACTGGCTGACAAACCATAGTCAACAAGTAGTCCTTAATGGTACTACATCTACATGGAGGGAAGTAAGCCATGGGGTACCACAAGGTTCCATCTTAGGCCCAGTACTCTTCAATATTTTCATAAACAATTTAGGTGAGGAAATAGAAGGGAAACTTATCAAATTTGCAGAAGACACTAAGCTGGCAGGAATAGCTAACACCCTAGAATAGTCTCAAGATCTAGATGGAGCTTGACAAATTTGAACACTGGGCCCTATCTAACAAAATGAAATTTAATGTAGAGAAAAGTAAAGTCCCACACTTAGGCAAGAAAATCCAAAAGTACACATATAGACTGGGTGAAACCAGGCTTAATAGCACTAACTCTGAGAGGGATCTTGGAGTCTTAATAGAAAACCAGCTAAATATGAGCCAACAGTGTGCAGCGGCAGCCAAAAAAGCCAATGCAATCCTAAATTCCTCACCAAAATGTCTACTGCTTCCGGACTCAAGGCAGCGCGAGAGATATTCCCTTATGAGTTTCAATCACTGACCACCACTGAGCCAATGGGTTGTTAACCAAATTTCTCCTGCATAACGTCCCAGCCCCAAATCACTTCTTACACCAACTTCCTCAGTTTAGATGAATCTGTTCCTTCTACTGTAACACCAGTTAAAGGGAAAAGAGGGGGAGAAATGCAGGAAAAGATTTACAGATGCGATTAGGAAAACACAAGTAAGGGAACCTGCAAAAAAGTATCATCAAACTCATCCCCAAGTCAATAGAGAGGCTGTAAAAAAGTATGCCTCTAATAATTCCTATGTTAATCAGGCAGCTACAGCTAAATACAATGAAAAGCTATCACAAATCAGATCAATCAATGCCTTGTACTAATAGTGCCGGTAAAGTCCAGCTCCCTCCTCTTGAGCCCTACCTTAAACCCTTACACAGCCTTGTCACCCACCAGCATCCAATGGCAGAGCACTTTCTTTCTGCTGCCCAGAAGTACAATGGATGCTTCCAAATGATGTCTTTTGGAGCCAAAGAGATGAAGGAGGGAAATTTCATGCCATCATTCAAAGTGCAGGAGCAGGTCTACCATAAAATAGGCAGAATCATGGCGGGGCCTCAGCAGCAGCCATCCTCAGATACATACCAGCCACTTTCAAAGTCTGCCCCTGTGCTTTATTGATGGTGATGGTGTAGCACACCTTAACAGGAAATTGTAGACGTTTGAACTCGAAGTGGTAGTCTGATGGGATCAGAGAATTCAGGGGATGAAAATGGTTTCCCCCTTTTTGATGCCTGTGAAAATTGTGGCTTTGATTACGTGTTTGCACAGAGTCTTCACCTGAAGCCTGGTGCCATTGCACAGTTTCAGAGGTAACAGTATGATTGGAACACCAACCTTGAGGTAGAGGACATGAGGTGGTAATCCTGGTGATAATCCAAGTCTATGCTATGGAAGTTATTACTCTGGCTATGTAGACCAAAAAGCCAGGGGTGCTGGTGGGATTAAAGGGCTTTAGCCCATCTATTTTATTGTTGTTAGACTTACAATAAATGTCTTAATCTATAACAGAAATTTATCTTACTGTCTCCAATGAAATAATACAGTGAGTGTTTTAATTACTCATTAATTTTCAAGCTTTCAGTGTCAAATTATCAAGCCTGATTGTAACTACTCATTAATTTTCAAGCTTTAAGTGGCAAGCCCCATCACATAGTTTCATAGCGAAGCACAGGTATCCAGCTGGTTTATTATATAAAACCTAAGTTATATTTACAATCCAAAGGTATCTGTCCCATATAATCTATCTTTTTTCCTTCTTGGTTTCCTTTCTATAGTTTATTTTTACAACACTAGTGATAGCCTTTATATTATGCCATATTTTGAAAGTGTGCCTGCAAAGGCTATCGGTGGATTTAAGAACACATGGAAAACTTTCCTGAAAAGGACAAATTGATTTTGTGTTCTGTTGCCTAGAAAGCTGCAGGGTCCTATCCCTGGAGTCTCCAGGCATCAACTCAGAGGAGCCCTTTGCTTCTAAAGTCCATATGCTGCAACTTTCAGAAGCTCAGAGGAAATCTGATTTTTGCAGTGTGGGTGGGACCCAGACAATGCAGCATCTGGTGCCTTCTTTGTGTTGATGTGGCCCATAAGAGCAGGATTGAGGGCCAGGAATCAGTTGTGCCAAAGCAGGCAGCACTTAGATCAGGGGTGTCATTCCAACTTTTTTACTACCGGTTCTGTGGGTGTGGCTTGGTGAGCGTGGCTTTTTTCAAGCTACCATCCCCTTGGTGCTACAAACTGATCCTCAGTAGTGGAATTCAATTTTTTTTACTACCAGTTCTGTGGGCGTGGCTTGATGGGCGTGGCTGGGGGGGGTGTCATGTGGCTGGGTGGGCAGTTTCTGTAAGCAGGGTAGTAAAGATTCGGCTAGAAACAACACCAGGATGTTTCTTTCCTGCCTTCCTTACAGGATTAACCCTGTAAAGTGGGGGGAAAAAACAAAAGGAGATTTCTTCTAACAACCGGTTCTCCAAACGGCTTGGAAAATTTACTACCGGTTCTAGCAAACCTGCTAGAACCAGCTGAATTTCTCCTCTGACTTAGATATTATTGGGCAAGGTAAACTTGGCCAGCTTTCCTTCTTTAGTTTGTTGGATAACTTGGAAAATCACTTTGGCCAAATCTTTTTTCCTTTTAGGTTTATCGCATCGGCCATGGGATCCATGTAAAAGATGGCAAAGTTATCAGAAACAATGCATCCACCAGTTATGACCCAACAGAGAAAACCATCACCCCACTGGTAAGGAGGCCAGAAGGAAAGTCAGTTCTTCTGGCTGGAGAATGATCCTTTGGATGTGTCACTCCAAACCCTTCTCTCTTCATGTACTTCTTTTTAAGAAGACAAAAACCTGTGCTTTAGAGCAGGGTGGAATTGATTTAAATAAGTTGATTTAAATCATGATTTAAATCATGTAAAAAGGCTTGATTTAAATCAACTTGATTTAAATCATAATTTTTAAAGAGCAACTGTCATCTCTGTCCCACAGCAGCTCCTCCTCTGACCCGCTGTTGACTCACCGATAGTCCCAACATTGCAGAATACACGGCCTCATGCTACATTACTAAGCTCCATTTCATGCTGAATAAACTAAATTATTAACGTATCTTAAATAGAAAACTATATTTAGATAGATTTTCATTGCTTTGGAGCAATAGCTTGTCTTCAAAATCCATTTCCCCCCAAATGCATTCCAGTGCTGTTCTGGGAACAGTGGGTGAACTTTTGAAGTATCCAGGGCACTTTCTTTGACCAAGTCCTGACCATTATTTCAGCTCAGGTGAGATCCCTGAGTAGATGCAGGGCTTCCCAATCTTGGGTCACTTGAAGAGGGCAGAGATGGAAAAGTTCTTTCAGTACTGGAGACAAGGCTAGAAAATGGAGGCTCCAGGGAAAGCTTTCCAGCTTTGATGGGTTAAATCAGGGGTGTCAAACTCATTTTGGTCTGGGGGCCGAATACAGCTTAATCTGATCTCAAGCGGGCCGGGCCAGTAAAC
>JAEANM010008807.1:0-16757 GCA_017656035.1 Myanophis thanlyinensis
CAATTTATATACCCCCCTCTCCCTCAGGACTCGGGGCGGCTATAGAGACATTACTTTTTATCCCACAAGTATGCAGAACAGTCATTGCTTGCTTGCTTTTAATCTAAGCTATATCTGCTCTAGAAGAAGCAATATTAATTGTGTGTAGTCTGTAGCCTATGAAATGTGTGTGTTCTTAGCGGGGCTGGGCAAGAGGATTCAAATGGTTTCAAATTCTCTTAATTCAAACTTGATTTTCAGTAGTAAGACAGGCCAAAATTTCTATTAACTGATTGCCACAACTATATGAAAATAAAAGATTTATTTTTAATGATACCATTTTGTTCAATATTTTATAAGGAAGCTAAATGTAGAATTGCTTCAATTAACAGTGCAGATGAAATGTTCTGTTTTAGAGAAACTTCAGTTGAAGAATGTAGGCTTTTTTGTAACATAGTTCCAGTTCAGATGGAAGTGGCGCTTACATTTGCTATTGAATTCTTTTTTGATGCAAACAAAGTGACATTTAGTAGGAAACCCTGGGTTTAAACAAATGAGCTATATTTGGCTGATTGGCCAAAATTTTCTTGTCTGTCTTCTGGGTTAAACTCCAAATTACAAAAGACGGTAGCAGTTCTCCATGCTTAGCATGGAGCAAGACAACTCAATGCTATTCTCAGAGCTCCAAATGAATTTGGCAGATAAAAAAGGCAGAAAAATGCAGGGGAAGGTCTGTGGAGCTCAACCCTATGATTGAACCATCCTTTCTGTTTCTAAAATACCTCTCACCTTATTTGCAAAATTGTTGGTTTGATTTGAGGTTAGTCTGGTTTGCAAACCCAGCCGGCAGATGGTGGATAGTTTGTTTCCTCATTAATCTGTTGAACTCTAATGGATCATGACTAGTGAGGCCTCAAGACATGTTCCTTTGTGACTCATATTAATAGTAGACACGACCAAGTGTAATTGCTAATGAGTCTGAAAGTGTCTCTTGATTTTCCGTTTGCAAAAGCAATTATACCAAGTAGCTTTCTGTAGCCAACACCCAGTTGCATTTCAAAGACCTTGAACTTTGCCCATAATCTCCATCCATTAAAGCTTTTGACATGGGATTTGAATTCTAGATTGTTTGTATAATAATATATTATAAAAATTTATTTGACATGTAAACCATGTTTCATACCATTTATTCATACTTGAAGATATTTCAAAGTAGTAAAAGGTGTTAAAAATTGGGAACATTTTGCTTAGCCTTTTGTAATAGAGGAATTGTGGCTATTGAAAAGGAAAGTAGCTTGACTTCCTTTGTTGAGCTTCAGAAAAGATAAGTTCTTTTTCATTTGATGTAGTCATGAAACTTTGTAGAATTTGATGTCATTGTATCATTTGTCTCTATTGTGCAAATTATGTGGCGGGTAAATATAATTACATGGGACCAGAGGTGAAATTCAACCAGTTGTAGCCTATTTGCTAGAACCGATAGTAAATTTTCTAAGCAGTAGAAATCTCCTTTCCCCCCTACTTTATAGGGTTAATCCACCCAGCCACGCCCACAGAACTGGTAGTAAAAAAATTTGAATTCCACCACTGCTGGGACCCAGTGAGATGATGTAGATGAGGAACAGTTTTAGTTCTCTCTCTGACACTGATAACTCTCTGAGATTTTGAGCTAGACATTCTCAGTCCACCTTCCCCCCCATA
This sequence comes from Myanophis thanlyinensis, assembly GCA_017656035.1. Taxonomy (NCBI): domain Eukaryota; kingdom Metazoa; phylum Chordata; class Lepidosauria; order Squamata; family Homalopsidae; genus Myanophis; species Myanophis thanlyinensis. Next base: position 1,681 of record JAEANM010008807.1, read on the forward strand.
AGGTGGTTGTATGAGGACCTACTTTATATATTGTTTTGAGTTCCAGTACAGAAGGCAAGATAGAAATAAAATAATGTGGACTCTGGAAGTCTTGAAGTACAGAAGATATGCTAAAGCCTGCTGATCTGCTACATTCTGCCCATTGAAGTCCCTTCTTCTAATTAATTTTATTTTATATATAATCTCCTATAACTATATACTGTAGCTGGTGATGGGGACTTGCTATGAAGAGAGGCATTCCCTATTTTTTTTTTCATCTCCCATCTTCTGCCCCATCTTGCTTATGCCCTTGAATGGAAATAAACCAAATAGAGATGGAAATAGGGAGTGCCTGCTACCACTGTATATATTTCCACTTGGAATCTAGGAAGCATGTTAAGAAATGCCACATCTGTATGTATCCATACTGGTGTAACTGATAATGAATTATAATTTATAAAGACCAGTTGTAGGAGGGATTTAAGTTCAGATACTTATTTAGGGTATCTCTTAAATTTAATGTTGATAGAGATTATGGAGGCTGTGGAGATTAGCAAGAAAGTCCAGTTTTCAGATCTAAATGAATGGGAATATGGTTACTGCCTATGCAGAAGAATAGAATTAAGTTACTGTCTCTGATTGGTAGCGTGCTGTGTAGTTATTGTTGGCAGTAGTTTAGATATGCTTAAAGTCTGTGAGGAAAGAAAGAAGTTTTGCTTTGTTTATTCCATTATAAACAACGCCTTGTGCCTATCTCGAAGCCCCTGTTGCTTGGAAGACATGAAAGTTCTGAGCCAAATCCTTTAAGCAGCAGGGATGGGCTATAGTTTATGAAAGTGCTGTTCTAGTCTTGAAGTAAGAGAATGGTCACAAAGAATGTGTATTCCCTCTGGAATGTTTTCCTTGTGGAGCTCTGTCTCTACGCTCTTCTGTGCTGAGAACTATATGTACTGCACATATAGTAACAGGAAATAAGAGTCACAGGAAGTATATTACATTAAATTTAATTTGGAATAAAATATATCTCAGACTTTTAAAGTATTGGATTGTCAAAAGTTGAGCTTAAGTGTGCTTAAAAATGAAGCCTGAAACTATTTTTATAACCTGTCTCCTGAAGACAAGATGCCATTTCTTTTTAACAGTTTCCCTGCTGTGCAAGCTCAGTCAATTCTTATCAGTTTCACTTTTCAGTACAACGTGGCCTTACATTTGCTTATATTGCCATTTGCTGTCACATTAATTTGCCCTACTTTGTCCCCACCATGCTTTTTTCATGGATTTTGTGTAGTGTAAAAAAAAAAATTCCTTGATTTACACCTTATTTTTTTTTAGTGGTGATTTTTGGTGAAAAGTAGGTAATGTTAATTATTTGATTTGAATTATAACAACCTTTTACTATGTTTCCCTGAAAATACAACCTACTCTTTTTACACATGTGTCTAATATAAGCCCAACCCCCCAAAATAAGCCCTAATTAAGACTTTACCTACCCCAGGGTGCACAGGTGAAATTTAAGCTAGGGTGGGAGTGGAGCTGCCCTACTATTTACCTTTGGATAGTTGGAGCCAGGCCTCACACACCTTGGCCCATTTCTTCTGCAGCTGGCAAGCCTTTCCTTGAATGCCTCTGTAGCCGATAACAGAGCTCCGGATCGATCTGGAGCTCTGTTATTGACTGCAGAGGTCTTTCCTAAAGGTTTTTCCTGAAGGCCTCTGTAGCAAATAACAGAGCTCTGGATGGATCTGGAGCTCTGTTATCAGCTACAGAGGCCTTCAGGAAAGCCTTGGTGGCCTTGCCGGTCAAAGAAGTTCCTGAAGGCCTCTGATAGCGAAAAGGAGGCTGGGGACGATGCAGACGAGAGGTAAGTCAGTGAATGACCCCCCCTGAAAATAAGACCCGGTGCCCTTTTTAGTGGAAAAAAATATATAAGACAGGGTCTTATTTTCAGGAAAACAGGGTATTTTTGAACTTACAAAAGCATACATATTCTCTTTTTTTGTTTTCCCCACAACTACGATCCTGTGGTGTACTCTGAGCTGAGAGAATGTGACTGGCCCAAAGTCACCAATGAATTTAAATGGCTGAGGCTAGACTTGAACCTGGGATCTCCTTGCTTCTAATCCAACACCTTAACCACTGCATCACAAAGCATTGCTTTTAATAAAGCCGATGTATACAGCTAAGCTTATTAGAATACTGTAACTTGGCAATCATTCTTTTCTCTTCCTTACCTTTCTTACCCTTACACAGATTTTCCTAAACTATTTTAGAGCCATTTAACATGAATCTCTTTCCTCCTGAAGAATGGCAGTGGAAAACCATTGCCTCCAAGCAGTCTTTTTTGCCACCCATTGAAAGCAAGGCCAGCAAAGTGCAACCTTTGCATTCTCTTGCAAACCCTTGCATTCAAAGATTGGAACAGCAGTCCAGAAGGAAAAGCATTATTGATGGTATTGAAGGCTGCTGAGAAAGCAAGAAGAACGAGGATGGGTGCATTCCACTCCTGTTGTCATCAGAGCCATCTCAATCCCATGACCTGGCCTGAATCTTGACTGAAAGGGATCTATTACTGATTGGACTAAAATATTAACACTAATTTGTACTAACACTGAGAAAGTACTAATTTTCTTCCAGGTAGCCTTGATCCAGCCTCAGTCACAGGTTGGGCTTGAGGTGGAATCTTTCAGATCAAATTACTGCATATCTTTATTGAAATTATGCAGGCCATCTCAGAGCAAAATGACTAGATAAAACCAGACTAGTAGGGTTTAGTTAGTAGTTAGTCAACATTAGAGTCTTTTGACATTTCTGTCATTCCCAGATAGCGAAAAAAATATATTAATATTTCTCAATCCCCTTTCTGTCCATCATGGATAGAGAATTATTAATCTGTGTTAGGTAATGTATAGGAGTAGAAAAACATTCTCTGCCTGCTTGATTGCAGTGTATTGGGAAAAGATGAAGATCAAGATAGTTAAAGGAAATGTAGAAGCTTGAAAGGCAAACTGAGGTAAATAGTTAAAGAAATCTAACATTTTAACCAAAAAAGAAGTAAAGCCCAAACATGGTATCATTGGGAAAAGAAGTTATTTAGATTTTTTTTTTTAGCATTTAGTGGTTTTTATAGTTGGTTTTCAAGCAACCTGTAGGATCAGAATGTGGAGAAAATTATATTAATTTTTAGACAATATTTTGTAAAATACTTAAATGTCAGAATTATTTTTGTTCTTTTCTTTATAAAGAATAGATATTCTTATCCACAAAGCTGCTTTGATGCCAAGTAGATTTGAAAAGTTAGATTTTTCATAAAGGATATAAATTGCCCATGATTAAACAGTGATGGTAAACACATGGTGTTCCAGATGCTGTTGGCTTCCACTACTGTATTGGTCATGCTGGGAATTGTATTTCAGTAATATTTGCACTGCCTGAGGCTGTTTTCTTCTAATAAACATTTATATGTTTTACTCAATTTTGCAATTCGGTCTTCCTTGCTGCAGATTTTGATTTTACAATAACGGTACAGATTAATTCATGTTAAATGTTTCAACACTTCAGCCCACCCTTTATGTAATTGAAAGATTTTAAGTCCTATACAATTTTAAAGAGATTAGAAAAACAGGACTCTTTTTCTTGCACAATGAAAAAAGGTTTTAAACCAGTAATTGCTCCAGGTTGAAATCTTCTACTCAATTATCTTACCGTAGAAGTAAACTCATTGGACTTCCTATTGTAAGATTTTTTTAAAAAAATTCTTTATCCCACTTTTATTATTTTTATCAACAACTCAAGGCAGCAAACATATAATATTCTTTCTTCCTTATGTTTTTCCACAAAAAATCCTATGAGGTTAAAAAGAGCTGAGAAAAAAGAATGACTAGCCAAAGGTCACCTAGCTGGTTTTCATGCCTAAAGTGGGTTTAGAATTCACAGTCTCCTGGTTTTTAACCTGGTGTCTTAACCATTAGACTAAGTGGCTCTCTTATTATCTCTATTCTGTACTGTTTTGCAGTAAATGTTTGCTTTAACTGATTAACAATAGGGAATTTATTTGCTATCTTTACATGTAGAGAAAGAGTTAATTTGTCAAAACGAAGGTTGACTGAAGATGGGTTAATTACATGTCTGTATCTGAAGACAATATTTAAATAATATATTGTGGATTATAGTGCATAGTATTCTGGTGCCTGTTAGAAAATGGATTTTCCCACTTGTTCAATTTTGCCTACTATTGTCTTGCCTTAAGGTCATTTTTGCCTTGCATCATTACTAACGGGATATTAGTAATCTAATTGAGTCTTGTTTCATAGTTTCATAGTCAAGGAGTTTATTGCTGTACTGGTTATCACTTTAATGACTAACTTAGAACTAGGAATTTGTATATTGCACTTCTTTTATGGACTTCCCAGGAAGTATGGACTTTTTAAATACTCAAGTACTGCTGGCTGATCAGTATATTCTTTCATCTCTGACAGTGATCAAATTCTGCTTTGCTGCCTTTAAGATAAGAATCTAAATTCTTTCTGCCCTTTATTTTTGGTCAACTTTTAGTCAAATAAATAGCAGAAATCCCAATTCTTTCCTTTTCCCTCTTTCCCCTGTATTTGGTCTATGACAGTAAATTGAATAAATGAGTTGAAAGTACCTTTAAAGTAGTTCTTATATTAAATATATCTGCTTTAAAAGCTATCTATAGAAAATGCCAATAAGCCTTTCTAATATTTGGGAACCAACTCATAATTAATTATATGCAGAAATTATACAGAAACAGACTTCCTGCTGTGAAGAATTGTAAGCTGCCCAGAGTCACTATAACAGTGAGATAGGTGGCAGAATTAATTAATTAATGACAACATGGTTTTAGATTTGGATGTCAAATGTAAATGCAGGACTGTGTTTTTGCCACAAAATAACATCTATATTGAAAAAACTTTTAAGCAATTTTTGTGCTTCAGCTACAAAACAACTATCTAGATATAGTCCTCAGAAATGAGAGGTTCAGCTTCCATGGAAATGCTGTAGAATAGCCAATAAATCAGGCTGTATAATCCTATATCAGTTTTCACAGAGTATTTCATCCAATAGTTTTGACTTAATCTATATAATGGCTGTATTAATTTGACAGCATCTGTTATTTAGTTACAATTTACTACTTCTTTTTGTTGATATATGGTTATGTTTTTTCTTACCTTTCAATATCTAGGGAAAGGGTTTCATTAGCAGAAGTAACTATAAGCATATAACGAATTCTTTACCCTATAAGTTGCATACAATTCAGTATGACTTCATGTTTGTTTGAAAAAACAACAAACTAGTTCGTATTTATAGGGTATGAAAAACAGCTAGGATTCAACCCTCCAACCTCTACCACATAATGTTCCCTTGAAAATTTTTAAGTGTAACTGAAAAAAATATTGTATCTTTTTCCAGCAGGTTGCCTATGGTATTTTATAGCTATTGCAAACAAAATGACTCTTAAGCAGGAAAACTTTGAATTAACATTAGTTTAATACATTCATTTTACACATTCTAATCCAGTGGTGGTGAACCTATGGCACACGTACAAGAGGTGGCACTCAGAGCCTTCTCTGTGGCACGTGTGTTGTTGCCTCAGCTTAGCTCCACCACGTAGGGAAACAGAAGTTTGTGGGAGTAGAAAAAAAGTTTAAGATAACCAATTCCAACTTCTCATGAAAGAAAAAGATCTCGCTTCCTGGATGTCAGTTGCTTTTCCTTCAGAGCTGTGGGTGTTGTGATGGCCTGCCTCCCCACCAGTGCGCAATACTTCACTGCTCTAATCATTGTAGTATAGATAAACTTTCCTGTTAGGCATTTTGCTGCTTTTGGCAAGTTTAATATCTTGTCCTTATCAAGAAATAGTAAAATCCTCAATATATAATTAATTTTAGTAGTTTTATATTCATTTTCCATCTTCCATTCAATAACGCAAGTTATATACACAGTACTTTTTTCCTCCTCCTCCTCCTCTTCCTCCCACAGCCATAATCTTGTAAGATAAACAGGGCTGAGAGAAGATGACTGGCCTAAAATCATTCAATGAATTTTATAGCTCAGGGTGGATTAGAACCAGGGTTTCCCTGTTCCTACCATAGTTTCATATTGCATGGGTCCCCAACCCCTGGGCTGCTGATTGTACTGGTCTGTGGCCTGTTGAAAACCAGGCTGCACAACTGAAGGTGAGCGACAGGTGAGCAAAACTGTGCATGCACCAGATCTAGATGCTCTCCCTTCGCCCCAGCCCATGGAAAACTTGTCTTGCATGAAACAGTCCTTGGAATGCCAAAAGATTTGGGGACCATTGTCATACCATATAGTAGTATCAGTTCCCCAGTTTTTCACTGTTTTCTTTTACCTCTTATTAAATAACCAGGAGGACAGTAGGATAATCCAAATACTTCAACAAGATAAATAAATTACTTATGTTGTTTTTCTGATATCTCTGCTATATAAATAAATGAGATTTTAGGATTCCCTGACAAAACTATTTTACTGTCTCATTAATCCTATGGTCCTGAGGTCATATTCGGTTTTTAGTTTCTCCGAAACACATCTTGTAAATGCCAAATCCAGACTTCTGGGGAATATATATTTTTAACCAGGCTTTCTTAAAATAGTCTGGAACACAGAAATACAAGTGCTGCGGTGCGTGGATCCATGATAGAACAGTGTGGGTGTGTGACGCAATAAAACTGTTGAAGTAGGAACTCTATGTTCAGGTCTCAGCTTTATGAACTTTGGTAGTGCAATCTTAATTTAAATTATCACCACCAACCCAAAAAAGACTTGGGATGCTGGTTTTTATGATGGATCCTTCTTGTATCCATTCTTGTAATCTGAAGCTTTTTTTCCAGGGTACTTCTTCCTTATTTTATATTGCTATCACTAATGAGAAACTTAGCTTGGGAAATGTAGGTAAAAATAGTTTGTCCCTACATAATTGTTTTCAGTGAATTCTTAAATTCCTTGCTTTGTAGGACTCCATGAAGACTGGACTATTAGTGTCACATTAAATGTCACTTATGGGATATGTGTGTCTAAAAAAAAAGAATAGAGATCATTTACAGATCAAATCAATTTTCTTATATATCATAATTATATATGCATAGGAAGATTAAAATCCCTTACATGTTAGCAATAACATTACTTACGAAGTTTCATTTTTAGAGTATTCTGAGTTTTGAATCAATTCTTCTCTTGCCTCGCTGAATGATTTATATATTTATTATATTTGTCTTGAACTATTCCACATCCAGTTCTAGTCATCACATTTAACTTCATCCATTTAGCTTATGGCACTTAATGTAAAATGCTAGCATTTTTTTTTCATTAGTTGCCAGGATTAACACAGGGCAGTGGATTTCCTCTAGAACAGGGATGTCAAACTCAAGGCCCAGAGGCCAGATCGGGCCTATGAGGTACTTAAATCTGGCCTATGGGACTACCCTGGAAACAATGAAGGACCAGCCTGTGGTGTCTCTGCCAGCAAAAATGGAGCTCGGGAGGGCGCAGTAGGCCGTTGCAGCTGAAAACTGAGCTTGGGAGTTCGTTTTTGCTGGTAAAATGCTCGGGCCACAACAGCCCCCCCTGACACAAGTGACATTGAGCTTGCCACGCCCATCCTGGCCCCTTGAGGTAAAAAACAATCCTGATGTGGCCCTCAATGAAATCAAGTTTAACACCCTTGCTCTAGAATAGGGGTAGGGAGCCTTGGCTCTTTCATGACTCATGGACTTCAACTCTCAGAATTCCTGAGACAGCACCACCTCTTGCCTTAGCTTAGAACCTGAGTCTTAACAGCTTAAAATGGCTGGCTCAGGAATTCTGGGAGTTGAAGTCCATGAGTCATGAAAGAGCCAAGGTTCCCTACCCCTGCTCTAGAAGAATTGTTCATTGCTTAAAGGCCTAGTGAAAAAATCTGAAATACTTTTTAGAAATAGTATAATACATGAAGCAGATCAGTTTGACTTGAGTTTTATACAATCAGTCACACATTGGTGGGAATATGCGTGTCTGAAAAAATGAAACTGCTGTGGAAAGTACTTCTGTACTAACAATAAATGATAAAGGGCATGTTATCATCAACATCTTGAATCTGAGATGATATTGAAGCTCTTTTTCAGTCTTAAATTGGATTCTTTAGCATGAATACAAGCTATTAAGGAGCTTAGGTTTCACTCATTAAATTTATATTTAACTCCCTACTTCACATTTAGAAGAATTTATCTTCCTTTAGCTCATGTAATTGTTTTTTCTCTCCTGTAGAGCTTGTTTAGAAAGGAAAGATGATAGATTTTGCATAAATAAATGTGTATATGTGTGGCCTACTACCAAAGTTAGTCCCAAGCTGGCAGGTAGAAAGTGGCTACTGCTGCATGGGGAAGAGAGTGAAGATGTATGAAGGGTGTACAATAGGTCAGGAAGGGTGCTGTGGAAAGTGACAGTGGCTGCTGCAAGGGTGAGCGCAGAAAGGCTGCAGTAGGGTGCGCAGGTGAGGAAAACAACTCAATGAATGACCTGCACTCTTCCTTTCCAGCTTACCCCATTACCTTTCTGGAAAGTTGCAAATGGCGTGTGGAGCATTACAATCACATTCATAAATGTGAACCGGGTTATGATAACTTGGTTATGATGAATGAATAGGTTGTCAATATTCCCATGTAGACAAGACAGAAATATATCCACATGACTTGATTATTTCTCCATTTTGGGTAGATAGAGAATCCAGGAATGGGTCCTCCTTCTGCCTCTGCTATTGGCTGAGTCTGTCAAAGCTGTGATATCACTCCTGTTACTGTAATGTTCCCCAGCTTTTCACTCAGCCTCACTAGTGAAAGGGTGCTTATTTTCTTTCTCCTGAGCATAGTTAGATAGATTACCCATTCCTGCATTCTAAAATGTCCCCATGAATTGATTGGATTTTATTGTAAAGCTACATTAACAGAATCTTGCAAAATCGGAAAGTACAAATATCACACAGTCTTCTTGAATAGCGAGGATCTCTTGTGATTCTCTTGCTCTACCCACATTCCTGTTGCAGGCTATGCTCTCTCTTATCTGACTGTTCTCTAGGCAGCATCTCTAGCCTCTCTCAAGGTCTTTCTCTCATACCATTAATAGGTTGAGGACTACTTGTAGAAAAATAAATAAAAATATCACCCCAACTAAGTACTATTTGAGTATTTCATGGAGCAACACTCCCATTACTTTGAATATGTTTTTCTTCCTAGCATTTCTGCAAGTACAAGATCTTTTGTTGAATCAACCTAGTGTTGATCTATTAGTTGCGACAGGAATTGACCATCCGGCTTCTTGCTTGAGCATGCCATATGGCCGCGATGGCGAACCTATGGCACAGGTGCCACAAGTGGCATGCAGAGCCATCTTGCTGGGCACACAAGCTGTCAGCCAACCTACCTCCAGCTGAGCATGCGCATGCAGTTGCGCATGCATGCATGATTGCAGAGACCCAGCTGGTCTTTGGGCCTCCGCTGTGCATGTGCACAATTATAGCAGGAAATCCAGCTGGTCTTCGGAGCTCTCCTGCGCATGCACATGCAATTGATCATGTGTGCATGTGCCTGCGTGCAGTGCATGTATGCGCAGTTGATGCAGTTGCACATGCAGCGCATGTGGAGGAGCTGCACGTAAGTGCAGATGGCAGGAGCAAAGCACGTACTTTTTGGCACTCGGTAAGTAAAAGGTTCACCACCACTGCCATATGGGCTGAGAGTGAGTAACTGGCCCAAAGTCAACCAGCTGGCTTTCATGCCTAAAATATATATTCTTACTGGACTGTTCGATTTCTGAGTTTACTTTCCTTTGTTGCATAGAAGGAATTGTTTGGTTTTGAAATGTATTTTTATTTATTTAATATTATGAATTGGTACTGAGCAGAATTAGTCTTTTTTTACCCTTGGCCCTCTGTACAGTCATTAGATGAAAGAGACTGCTAACTGCCCAAGGCCAAAGAGTCCTTGCTGTTTCAGATAACAAGGTAAAGCAGTGGAAAGGGAAAAAGAGGACAATTTGTTTCTCCAAGTATATCTCTTCTGAATGGCATGAGGAATGATAAAACACATCAGAGGTCTTCTAAGCAGAAATGTTGAAAAGAAATGACAAACATTTCAGGCTTTATCAGTTAGAATTTACAGAATATGTTGAAATTGAAAGTAACCAAATTCAAGTGGAAGCCCCCATTTTCTGAAGCTTCAGGCTCAATGTGGCTAAAAAAGAAGAACAGTTTTATATATGGTAGCAGCTACTTCTGTAAATAAGTTGAAGATTTAATGTGCACCTGTTGTCTTGATATACTTAATATCTGAATGAGAAGAAATTTTAACAACTTCCTGTTCTTTTGCTGCCCAGTTGAAAAGATTTAGATATTCAAAATAAACATTGCTCTATAAACAAAGGAAATTAAAGGCATGAGATAAGTGGAAAAATCTATGTAGATCTTCCCTATACTTCTCTCTATCTTTCTGTCCCTGCAGCTCATCCATGCTTGCACACTACATCCAAATTATGTAGTTATATATCCAAATACATTGTCTTTTGTTTCTTAAATTTTTAGAATCTCAACAATATTCAACTAAAACTTTCCCTATCTTCACTTTCCTCTCAACCTCTTTGCTCTTCCTTCAAAATATTTATTTGTGATTTTGTTCTGCCACTTCAATCTTCTTCCATACTGGTTTCTCATTGTTATATTCAGTCCACTCATTTATCATCCATCATCTATGCACTGTTGATCCTATCTCTTCTTTCTTTATCATACACTCTTCTTAAACCATTCCCATTGCCTATATCAATGATGGCTAACCTTTTAGACTCCGAGTGCCCAATTCGCAAGGCGTGTGCACGCGCATGTACTGGAAATCCGAAGACTGGCGGAAGGCTGGGCATCATGACACCGGCAGCTATGTAGAGGCAAAATCTTTTTCTTTTGTGAGCTTCTGTTTAATCGTTTGCAGGGAAACTTCTGTTTCCCTGCAAACGATGGCAAGCGCCACGGAGAAAGGTGGTGGAGCTCAGCTGGGGCGACGGCGCATGTGCCCACAGAGAGGGTTGTGAATGCCACCTTTGGCATGCATGCCATAGGTTCGCCCCCACTAGCCTATATAATCATCTTTTCTCTTATTCCTGAGATAACTGATCCACTTATAAGAAAATAGGCGGAAGGAGTCTTACTTTTATTAATGTATTTATACCTGGTAAACGAGGATAAAGAAGGAAGGAGGGAGAGCGAGTAAGAGCCAGTTCTTTCCTGCATAATTTTTTATAACAAAATTATCCAATTTTTCAGACTTAAAGATTTATAATTGCTATTTTTTTGTAGAGATTTCACTTATGCATAAATTATGTATTTGAAATAGACTTTATTCTAAGCAGGTATTAATCAATTACCATTATTAATTATTGCAACTCCACATGGTCCAGTCACTTCGATAATTTCTTCCCTCTTTCTCCATTTGTTCTAAATGCTTTTATGTAATCTGCCAAGAGTTGTTTTGATAATAGTAACATAGAAATATGTTTAATAAATAAATAACAGCAGGCTACCTTTATTCAGAATTATTAGATCCTTCCCACGTGTGTTTCAGAGATAGATAATACTTTTTGAATTTTTAAATCTCATTTGATAATTTATATGTTCTACCATTTGCCCCTCTTAACGTTCTTAAGTTTCAGTCTTTCATACACATGATAGGCCCATAGTTATTAACCTCTTTTGCCACACATGACCTGTCTCTAGGAGAGAATTATCAGGCCTGTCATCTAGAATTGTTAAGTAAACTTATTAGAAAGTCTTTTTGAAAGTATATTCAAAGTTACTTCAGCTTGCAATAAGTGATTGTAATCCCTAATTTATTATTGTATAAATTGCATCTCTAATCTGATTTCCAATAGAAGACACAATCTTTCATTTCAAAGCTAATAATAAATGTTTCCATATTTAAGTTGCAAGCTTGGTCACTAAAATGTGGGTTTTTTGTTAGATTAAGCTGTATCTAGAGCCAAAAAGTATAATAAAAGAAATATATTGTTCTTATTATAAGATCAAGCAAGTCTGAGTGCATCATTTAGAGTATGATTGTTTGTATTACTGGTATGTTATTAAATATTAGGACTGTTAACTTTAGTCTTCCCAATTTTTGACTTCCATAATCTTGCAAAACCACATTGTTTTATATAGTACACTTTTCTCCCTTTATAGCTCACAGGAGTTATGAAGAGACAGTATAGGGCTGTTTTCAACTTTTGGCCAGTAGGTTTGGATTACATGAATGCTTTGATCAGATTACTAAATTAGAACCCTTAGTATTTATGGATACTGTTTCCTTATATTAAATAATCTTGTCTCTATTATTTAAACCAAAATGATTATGGATCCTATTTCCTTATATTAAATGATTTTGTCTTTGTTATGTAAGCTGAAATGTCCAAACATATAAATATTAGCAATTCTACAGCTATAGAATGTGCGTGTGAAAAGATTGTAGTATCATATGCATAATTATGTTATTTTAACAGGTCCCTTACCTTAACCAATCATGGCTCAGAGAGATGCTGACAAATACCTATATGTGGATAGAAATGTCATCAACAATCCTCTTGCTCAAGCTGATTGGGCTGCCAAGAAACTGATATGGGTACCATCAGAGAAGAATGGATTTGAGCCTGCTAGCTTGAAGGAGGAAGTTGGAGATGAAGCTATTGTGGAGCTTGCTGAGAATGGGAAGAAATTGAAAATCAACAAAGATGACATCCAAAAGATGAACCCACCTAAGTTTTCTAAAGTGGAAGACATGGCTGAACTGACCTGCTTGAATGAGGCCTCAGTGTTACATAATCTAAAAGAGCGATATTACTCAGGGCTAATCTATGTAAGTAATACTTTTGTCAGAGAGATTATCTAATTTTTATCAATAATGAGATGGCACAATTATTTATGATTGATGTTTTGAAAAATATTTTGTGACTGAAGCATTTTGGAAAATATTTTAGAAATTATTACATTTTATCCTAAAATGAATTTTATCTTGTAGGGATTTCCTGTATTTAAAACCTAGGTGCTAGTACTTTTTATCAAGTAGAAAAAGATTCTTTTTACATAATCAGATTCAGCTACACAGCTTTGTGGATATATGTCTTTTCTGAAATCTACTTTGATCTAATCAACTTATTCAATGCAGAACACAATTTCAGAACAATTCTCAACTATTCTAATTTTTCTTAATTTCCGGCCTCCAACATAGGTTGATTAGAACAGATTTTGAGTAGGTGACTTGGCATTTGCTCATAACTCAAATGGTAATAGCTCTCATGGGATTGCTGCTATGGAAACAAGAGTATATAATTGTTTATGTGAGAATTGACATGAATATAATGCTAAAATATATTTCTTCTTCCATCATCTCACAGAATAGAATCATAAGGCTGGAAGGAATCTTAGAGGCTTTATAGTCCAACGCCCTACCCTTGACCCATATACCATTCTGGACAAATGTTTGTCCAATCTTTTCTTGAAAACCTCCAATGATGGAGCACCCACAACTCTGGGAATCAAGCTGTTCTATTGTTTAATCATTCTTAATGTCAGAAAATTCCTCTCATTTCCAGATTAACTCCTCCTCATTAGTGAAGAATAAATTTGAATAATAGTTTGACTGGGATGGGGTTGAAAAGGGCGGCAGTCTTGAATTTATTTCAGGCTACTTGGCGGGCTGCAATTGGTTGCCAAGCACCTGAATTTTGATTATGTGACCATGAGGTTGCTACAACGGTTGTGTGAAAAATAGTCATAAGTTACATTTTTCAGTGCCATTGTAACATTGAACACTCACTAAATGAACTAGGGTGGATTTGATTTAAATCAAGTCAATTTAAATCCTAAGTTTAAAAGAGCAACTGTCATCTCTGTCCTGCAGCAGCTCCTCCTCTGACTTGTTGTTGACTCCCCTTCCAGTCCCAATATTGCACAATATACAGTCTCATGCTACATAACTAAGCTCCATCTCATGCTGAATAAACTAAATTATTAATGTATCTTAAATAGAAAACTATCTTTAAATAGATTTTTACTCCAAAAGCATTTTATTAAAATAAATTTGGTAAAAATAAAAAAAATCCGATTTAAATTAAAAAAAAAATCAGATTTTTGGGATTTTTTTAAAAAAACACATTTTTATCCATCCTGAAATGAACTGTTACAGTTTATGTGAAGAACTACCTGTAGGTGGCTTCTTTTTTTTTACTGACCAACATAGATTGTCTGGCTATAGTTAAGCTAGATAATGTACACTTAAATCAATAACGTTTGCTCTGAATCTTGCTGTTGTATCTTCTTCCGGCAAGTCCTGTGTGTGTTTGTTTTCTAGTGTTTCTTTTCTTCCAGATTTTGGATTTTATAATTTTATTTTATGATTGTATTTATTGTATAATGCCCAGAGTTGTAGAATTGAGCAGCCTTATAAGTGTGCAAACAAATTATTAAATACATCTTCATACAATTCATTTTGTAGACCTACTCAGGCCTGTTCTGTGTTGTCATAAATCCCTACAAGAATTTGCCAATCTACTCAGAAGAGATTGTGGAAATGTACAAAGGCAAAAAGAGGCATGAGATGCCCCCACATATCTATGCTATCACAGATACAGCCTACAGGAGTATGATGCAAGGTAATGTACCTTAAAATTAAATATATATAGATATATATTTGTGGACATGAACCATTTTTATGCTCAGTTAAATTAAATAATTTGCTCAAAGATTTAAGCTTGTAAAATGTCAACAAATGCATGGAAATCAGCATGTTGTAGCTTCTGCTATAAGTTATAGTTCGTTATTTTGATCAAACTTTTGGTCCCTGGAAAGCAGCATTCTTCTTTTCATTTGAATTTACTTAAACCATGGGGAAATTTCACTCAATGGCCACTGCTGTGGGAGGAATCTGTGTTGAAATGCCAGCAACTTTGCAAGAACTTAGGGCATTGAGGATTAGCTTTTATGCTCTAGATTCCATTCAGAGCCTGACAAGCAGGAGATCTTTCATGGTTTTCAGCATTACTTTTTTATT
>JAEANM010008808.1:3062-16757 GCA_017656035.1 Myanophis thanlyinensis
TGTGTGTGTGTGTGTGTAAGCTGGCTTACAGCTCATTTTTGTTTTTGTTTTGCCTACTGATCCACCGAAGACAAATACCTTGTGTGTCCAATCACACTTGGCCAATAAAGAATTCTATCCTATTCTATCCCTACTGATAAACAAAAGGAGGAAGATAAGCAAAGAGTGCCAACTTTCTAGCACAGCATTTCTCAAGCTTGGCAATTTTAAGACTGGTGGATTTCAACTATAAAGTACAACGATGCTTCAACTTTACACAGCTGGCTGGGGAATTCTGGGAATTGAAGTCCATCCATCTTTCAGTTGCCAAGCTTGAGAAACACAGTTCTAGCATCTTACAGCCATTGGCGATATCTTTTTCATCATGTATATTTCATTGATTTATGTTTCCACTTCAGAAATATTTACTACCCCAGAATATCTCTCTTGTATTAAGTTCATCCTGATAAATTTTGCATACAGGAAGTCATCTAATGTATAAAAATAAAATTCATAAAAAATGATACTTATCAATACTATACTCACAACTCAGAACTACACAGAGTCTGGTGCTTTTTAAATCCAACCCATTTGGATTTTTAAAATATTATTTTATTCCTTAGGGACTCAATAGAAATCTGAATTTCAGCTCATTGTTAAAGAAGCTGGGGTAGTCATCTCGACTCCTGAACTAAATAGGAAAGCTCCCATATATTTAGCTATTTCATTGATAACTTTTTTTTAAATAGGAAAAACCTATTTTGGGTTTTTATTTGGTGTAGTGGTTAGAGTGCGGTACTGCAGGCTACTTCTGCTGACAGTTGGCTGCCTGTAATTTGGCAGTTCAATCCAACCAAGCTCAAGGTTGACTCAGCTTTCCATCCTTCCGAAGTAGCTAAAATGAGGACCAAGATTGTTGGGGCCAATATGCTGACTCTGTAAAACCACTTATAGAGGGCTGTAAAGCACTGTAAAGTGATATATAAGTCTATGTGCTATTGCTATTTTTAAATTATTTTCCTTAATTTTATTTGTACCATAAACCCCAGGGAAATAGGCTGGAGTAATAGAAAGGACTGATCTAAAATTACCCAAACTTTTATGTGGTTTACTGGAAACTGAATTTAAATCTCCATGGTCCAATCCAACATTGCCATTCTGCAAGGGCTGGCAGTGTAATTGTGTAATATGCTAACTACTGACATAAACATGCATATATCAACTGGACTAACACAAAATGAAAGAGGACACTGCTTACAAGGCAAAAGATGAAAGAAGATAGGCAACACAGCAATATATTAATTGTTACAATTATTAGGTACAAGGATAAAAAAAAAAAATCCAGTGTCAGATAGTGAACGACTGAACCAGAAAAGATAATTAAATAAACTAGCAACAGAAACGTCAAAAGACTTTGTTGTGGAACGGTGGAGATGAAAAAGAAGGAATGACTGCAGGGATAAATAAAGGATATGAAAGAGGATTAAGTAAGACTATTAAATCAAGCAAGTAGTTTTGTCTAGTTAAGGTTAAGGTGCTGGCCTAAAAACTAGAAGACTGTTTTCATCTTGCTCTGGCCATGAAAGCTGGCTGGGTGCCTTTGGGCAAGTTATCCTCTCTCAGCCCAACCCACCTCACAGGGTTGTTGTTGTGGGAAAAATAGGAAGAGAGTGTATTAAATACATTCATCTCTTTGAGTTACTTATAAAAATAATAAAAATGGGATAAAAATCTAATAAACAAATAAATAAATAAAATCTTCAGACATTTCAGCACGCTGGCTTCTGAACTACATATGTGCAGCAGAGGACTATAGTGGATTTTAAATTTCAAACAGAGTAAATCAATAAATGAATCTCTCCCTCCCATGGGTTAAAAGCCATTTGACCATTAGTTTCAATATTTGCCCCCAAGTTAAACTGAATTGTAAAGCACTCCCTTTTTTGTCTGGGAATTATAAGAACCTTCTTAAGGAACTTATAGATACACACTCATCAAACTATTCCCTTTTGAGGGAAGCACAGTATTATGCAAAGTGCAAAAAAGAATAAAAAAAGTATTAAGCAAAATGAAATTAAAGGTGGAGATAAAATGAAAGGAAATCTATTAGAAGTATTATTGAATTACCAAGTGCAGAGTATACAGCTATCAGGAAAAAAACACATTATATATGAAACAAAGAATTAGGAGTAATGATAGAAGCATATTTTATGGAAAGAAATAAAGTCCTTAGGAAATGCACATTTGCTGTTCATTGTAAGTCTTTTAGAGTCAGATGACTAAAGCAATGATTAACAAAAATTTGCATTTGCAAATTTAATACTTCTTATACATTTAATTTTTTACCAGTCCTTTGCAACAAGCTCTTAGTGTACCAATACCATTGATAGTGATACAATGTGATATACATATACAATGAAATATATATAAGCAACACCATTCTCGGGTAACCCGGATAATAAAATACCAATGGCATCATGATGCAAATCTCATTGTTTCATAGTTGTACCCCAATGTTACAAATACAGGTGTTTTTGAACTTACCAATAGTATTTTCAACCAGGAACTCCATCACTAAGCACACAGTCGTAAGGGGTGACAACTGCAACCACAACATCTTACAACAGCAGTTCCAGTTGTAGTTGTTAGGCAAATTCAGCAAGGTGGTAGCATCCCATGGTCAGGTAATCATCCTTTGTGACCTCTTGCCAGTTTTCCCCATTGATTTCGCTTGTTGGAAGCCAACAATGAAAGGTGAAAAAGGTGATCATGTGATCTCAGAATGCTGCAATCTCCTCACTGTGATCTGGTTGCCAAGCACCCAAATCATGATGATGTGATTGTAGGGCTGCTGTGATAGCCACAACTATGATGTCCTATTATAAGTAGCCCGTACTCAATGCTTCATAACTTCATGAATGAGTGACTGTTAAGTAAGGTCCAGATATACACAATTCACAGAGTTAGTATTATTTTGTTGTGAAAGCCAAGAATAAAATGAGATAGGTGGCCATATAAGATGGATGAATGGATGGATGGATGGATGGGTGGGTGGATGGATGGATGGATTGTCTCTCTGATGTATGAAAAGTGGGCATCAGAATTCAATGGTTCAAGTGCTGAGTTCAATCACAGCCCAACAATTGCCCATCTAAACCTGCTCTCTTTGTTGATAGACACCGGCTGCATATTTTGCTTAACCTACTTTTCCCTGGTGAGCTGCAATGTTTGTGCAGCAGGAACAGCTGTGAATAGAAGGAAGGGGTTGGAAGACGGCAACCATCTGATTTGGAGTTGCAGAAGAAACAGAGAAGAAAAGTGGCAGGAAGAAGACAGACACAGGGAGGTTTCTAGCCCTCAGGTTTGCAAGAAAGAAACTGTGGAAATCACATAGGAGGTTGGTTGGGTGTGAAGATGTTCTTCTGAACAAAGTACTTTCTTTGTGAAGGAAGCTGGAAAAAATATCCCTTGGGTCTTGACGCAACCTGATTATGAAAGCATGCGACCAAGTATGTAGGCTATCATTTTCATTTTGTGTGAGGTTGGATGAAGGTCAAAACAAAACCTGATTTGAGGGTTATTTTTCAGGCAATGTCAACCTACAAGTGGGATCTGTACAATTGAGCCATTGATAAGAGCTTCAACCCAAGCATTACCATTGATCTCTTTGCCCTGAAGTTCTCTGACCCTCAGAAGGAAGGCCACCTCAAGTCAAGCGCAACCCACCAAGGTGTCCAGTTATCTGGACCTCTTTCCTGCAGAAGTACATCCTCAACTCACAGACTCCTCTATGATTACCTCTGAGGCATCATGGGAAATCCAATCTACTTGACCTCCAAGTGGCACTTAGACCTCATCGTATAAGATGCCATCTATGAAGTGGAAAGGCTCTGAATCCACCGGTGGAATTCTTCTTTCTTTCAAGTGGGGATAAATGATGCTACTCTATGAAAGATCATAGAGATGTTGGCCTATCCATCCCAACTTTGTCCATTCTGGTGGAGAAAAAAACTCATCCTCCTCATTTCCTAGCTGATCTTTGTACCTCAAGAGTCAACTGATGACACTTGAGTTTCTCTGCAAAGCAGATGATCACTCATTAAGTCATGGCCCTCCTGATTTGGGGTTAACCCTCCTCAATCAAAAACAGAGGTTGGAAGACTGGCTAGTAGTCCTGATTTGGCTCACAGCATAGAGGAGCTGCCAACATCTCACCTTCTCCTCCTTCACATATAAATACCCACTGGTTGTAATTCTGAAGAACTTTCTATGCTCAGACTTTCAGTGGGAAGCGGTGGTCAAGATACGGCCCGAAGCTGCTAAATTCTTGGTGTCCTCCAGGATTGTCCATATTGCTAGTGCTATTAGGAGTTGGAATGCAGCCAATCCCCCCCCCCACCCATGAAAACCAGAGCTTCTCTACTCCACCTTACCAGATTGAGTTACATAGATCATCCAGGATCAGGTAAACTAGCTAGAGTCCAGTGATAGATCACATTCTTCTCCAGTCTGGGATTACCTCTTTGCCTAGCACTGGATGATAATTTGCCTGCTGTCACTTCATCATTAAGAACCTGCACAGTCATCAATAGTTATAGGAAAGCCTAGCTATAGGAGCTACCTGTTACACTTCCCTAACCCATATCTTGTCTGCAGAGGTCAGATTACACCCATGAGGAGCAATTCTGTAATTGCCCAATATTAGCATATTATTTTTCGTTTGCCAGGCACCAGTTTTTCTTCTTTAAACCAGCACCTCAAATTTGCCAAATGGTTCTTCGTCAATCAATCTGCCTCCCTACCTGTCTTTTCTCCTTCCTTCTTTCACAGGTATGCACTTTTTTCTTTTTAACGTGGTCAATCCCACAACCGTTCTTCTTTCTTTATCTCAGAAAGCGGCACACGGTGATTCTGATCAAGCTTATTTTGTGCAAATCCCTTTCCGTTCACGACGGGCGGAAAACAACTTAAGGAGAAATGGCTCTCTGGCTGCCTTCGCCCACCCACTTACTTTCTTTCCAATTTTCAGATGGTGCGTGTGCTGCCTCCACAAACACACATGGCACAAGCCTTCCCCGGAGCCAAGAACAAACAGTCAGTGAGAAGATGTGCCTAATATAAATTTTGTCTGCCACGTGGTCCTTCCTTTCTTTGGTAGATCATGTATATTCCACAGACGTTCATCTTCACCCAAGCTGCCCTTAAGCATCTGGCTTGAAAACTTGCTATTATTGACGGTCAGGTATCCGGGAGATAAAAGTCCACAAGACACCTGTTGGATCTGGAACAATATTCTGCCTGCCCAATTAGACCCATGCAGATTGCACTTTGCATTTCACAGCCCTACTTTACTTTGTATGAAGGCAAGACAGACAGACAGAGAGAGAGAGAGATCCAACCTAGAAGTAAGGATAGTTTTTCCAACAGCGAGAACAATTAATCAACGGAATAATTGCCTCCTGGTGTTGTGGGTGCTCCATCACTGGAAGTTTTCAAAAATAAACTGGACAACCATTGGACTGGGATGTTATAAGGTCTCCTGTCTTGAGCAGGGGCTGGATTAGAAGATCTCCAAGGTGACTTCCAGCTCTATGTTCTATGTTTTAGGGCACTAAATCCTGATTTAAGAAAGGCAGGTAGGATAACATACTTTCCACAACATAGGAATCACTCAAGATGGCCTGAGCATTACAACAAGCCTCACATTACTCTTCTGAGATTTCCTCCTGCTTCCTTTGAGGAATGCTGCTCCATGCTTAATTGATGTTTCATGCATGAGCTTCCCTTTTTGTAGGTCACAACACCAATCCAATCTTGGTTGATCTAAAATGCTACCGGTAAGTCGAATTATCCTTCCTTATTACCTGGACGGGGATCCATCTGCAAACCAGGATTAAAAATTGAATGAATCCAAAAGTGTCTAGAGTAGCTGAATCTCATCCAAGAAGGTGGAATTGCTAAATCACATTGGCATCTTGCCACGAAAACTAGCGACTAGCGCGGACATCTCCACATGGTCACCAAGACTGAAGCTCAATTGAAAGCAGCTTGACTCTTTTTTATGTTTCTGCATGTGTCAGTGGTCTTTTCTCTTTTTTTTTAAAGGTGTTGATTTGTTCTCCTGTTCTTAAACACAGTAACTAAGGAAACCTACATTTATAGACAGCATTGGGTGATAAATGCTGCTAATAAAAGCAAACCTTTCAAAATGTATTGTTTAAGATACTCCGAAGAGCTTTGCAAGGACAGGAAGACTAGAGCAAGGGCAGACGAAGGCTAGGAGAGGGATTAGGGGAGGACAATCTGTTTGAACTAGAGCTGCCGGTGAAGTTTTCTCCATCTGGATCTTGTGACAATTATAACGACTAACTTGCTTCACCGAGAACCACCAATTTATGTTTATTCTCCGAACACGGAAATTGTGAGGATGGCTCTGTAGACTCAGACATATAGGCGTGGCTGAAAAGCAAAACACACACTTTTTGTCAGAGAAAGACTGCAGGGCCAAGGGAAGGAGTCAAGTGAGGAATTAAATTAGAATCTTTGTGCAGTCACAAAAGACAAAGTCCAACCCTCTTGAACGCCTTCAAACCTTATCTTGTTTTACCATGGTGCAAACTGTTGGTCTGAGAAGATTCTTCTGCATAAGTTTGAGCAATAAAGCAGCAGTTTGAACCCTCCGCAGACAGACCTGGCTGTTTGCACCCAATGCTTTTTAAATACACCGTCAATCACATTGCAACAATTGCAGCCTCGCCTGCCCAAAGAGAAATTGACAGATATGCCGTAGATTACCCAGGGCCATTAGGAGAAATACAGCATTGCCCACGTAGATGCTAATTTGCTAAATGACTGCTTATGTAAAACACAAAGCCAGGAGAGGATCGGACATCAAGATATGACAAAGCTTTCCCCAAACCAATTTAGGCCCAGCCAAATCTTGAGCAAGTGATGATAAGCCATCTCTAAGTGGAAAAATATCTCATATCGCGCTGCCGGTTTATGCAATTCATTTGCCTGCTGCAAACTCATTTGCTTGCGGTCTTTCAAAAATTATGTTCTTAACGGCATTTTTCTCCCGTATTTGTGATAAGATCTGAGCTGCGTCTAATATCAAACAAGAACAAGAGAGCTTAAATCCACCTGCTCAACTTGGTGTCCTCTCCATAGTTAGGATTACATATCCCAGAATCCACAGCCAGCGTGCCCAACAGGTTGGAATTCCATGACCCCTACATTGTTCGAAAATAACTTCTTGAAAATTCTCTACTTGGGGGGAAGAAGGTGATCTGGAATGGGGATTAAGGCAGAGGTGAAATTCAGCCGGTTTGCACCAGTTCTATAGAACCAGTGGTAACAATTATAAGCAGTTCAGAGAACCGGTTATTAGAAGAAATCCCCTTTTGGTTTTTTTCCCGATTTTGCAGGGTTAATCCTGTAAATATTAACTTGACAGGGTTAATCCTGTAAATAAGGCAGTTGTTTCTAGCCTCATCTTTATTACCTTGCTCACAGAAACTGCCTCTCTCCTTATTACACTGTAACTTTGGTGAAGTTGTAATGGTAATGGTAATTCTGTGCTTGGGGATGTTTAATCCTGTGGCCATGCCCACAGAACCGGTAGTAAAAAAAATTGAATTTCACCACTGGATTAAGGCTTTGTAGGCCCCACAAATTGCTGGACTTCAGCTCCCAGCATTGCTCCACACAGGTTGCAACTGGAAGATTCAGTTCAACAGTATCTGGAAGAACTTATATGTATCATCATTCAGCTTATTTATGGAGAAGTGGAAACTTCTTGGTCATTACATAAAAAGGAGAGAGCTTGAAGTCCTCCCCACAGAGTACAGGTCATCTCCAGCAGATGAGCGGGAAGGAAGCCAGACTTTCAGACTAAATTGGGAGATTTTCCTGGAGATTCTCCTGAAGATAATACAACCCTAAATAACAAGACGCCTTGATCTTTCTTGAACAAGACTTGTCTTCTGAACTCTCATACTCATAATGAGGTCCAAATTACTGGTTCATCACAGAAGCATCTCACAGAAGCATCTCTAAGAAGTGGGAGGAAGTCGGGGGTTTTTTTGGTCCTTGACAACTATAGCAGCTGGGAGGAATATGTTGCCAATTTCCTAAAGAGATTTCATTACATATTTTTTTTAAAAGGGAAATTCTTTCCGAGATGTGATGAGTGTCATATTCAGATCCATTAAAGAAAATATATGTATATCTTTTCTGAAGCTGGTGGCATGAAACCACTCACAGGAAAAGAGACAGTTCTTGCCTGATCAGAAAATGTATGAAACAGGATTTGACAGAATGAAACTTTGGTTCCCAAAAATCATATTTTTCTGACATGATTTGTCTGACCCATCCATTCATCCATCCATCTAGCCATTCACCCTGCCTGTGTTCCAGAATGTCAAAACTGTACTTTAGACATTCTCAAAGAGGCTCAAAGTATCTTTCTGTGACTCACAAATATCTATCTTGTGCACCAGAAGGGTATAAACCCAAATATATTGTGAATAGCTGGAGTAGATGGGAACTGAAGACAATAAACACGGAAGGTGGTAATCATTGGAGTTTAACTCAGATGAGACACATATGCTGGCTTAAAGAAAGCTTTATTACCTTTCCTACTCAAAGTTCTGAGAAGCAAGCATGTTTTTTTCCCCCCAAGCCTATTGCATTCACACAGCCATTCTAACTCACCTACTAAAATAAGAGCTACTGCTTTCTTGAATCCCAACAAATCGGCCATCAACAGGCACACAGAGATAAACAACACCTACATACCGTTCGAAAGAATCAATCAAGAAGCCAACAAGGAAACAAAGTGGAGCCTCAACTAGCTCATGAGTTAACCTAAGTTAAGGAAAACTTAACATAAGCCAGTAGTTAAGATCCTTGACCAAGCGAAAAGAATTAGATATTCAACAAAAGTTCATAAACCGGTCCTGAAAAATTGGAGGTGAATGGCGCCATTTAATAACTGACATCTTACTTTACTTTCAAAAACCTTCGGCATTGCAATATTGCAATTTCTATTCCAGTGCAACCACCCTCAATGTTCTCCTTTAGACATTCTCTAGACTAGATCTTTTTCATCGTGCCAGCAGCCATTGACAGAAAAGACAATTCCTAGATATCAGAAAGACAAGATCTGTTCTGTGATGTTCCTATTAATTTGTTCTCTACACCTGCGGTTTGCAAGTTTCTTTGTTAAAGCCCTAACATTCTTTTTTTTTTGTTGTTGTTAACAAAATAACAAAAAAAAACAGCTCTTTTCATGATTAATTCTTTTTCTATGCAGTGGGAAGCACAAAGCTCTTAGTTAATGGATGCTGTTGATTGAACTGAGCAGCAGAAAGAAGTTCATTTTTTAATAACCGAAGGGATCTGTAAATCGACAGAGAGATTAGATAGGAGTGGGCGAAGACACAGCCTAGCTTGACCCCTTTCCATAAAATGATTTGAACGGAGCTACGACCCAAAGTCCTGTGTCTGCTATAATTGGGCCATATCTTTATTAATACTTCTAACTTCCTCGAAAACTTCTCTCTAGAGATCGAGTCAAACACTTCTGATAATGCTTCTGAAGGGCACACTGGTGCATTTCCACGACAGACGTCGTGAAATGTGATATTGGTCCATTATCGATCAGCCCAACCTAAGTCTCAACATGTCAATTGTTAAGACTTCTATTCTGCTTTTTAAAAAAAAAATAGATGGGAATAGCAATAGATTGACTACAATCTTTGTTATAGGTACATGTACAACCTACAAATGTATACACTTTTTACGAAAACTTTTAAACAAGAAGATCAAAACTAAGGGAAACTATTATAAAGTTACCTATAATAACTATTATAGGTAAGAAAAAAAGATAAAGAGTGCAAGAAAAGAAAAGAAAATTGAAGAAAAATAGAAAAGGGAGAAAAAAGAAAGAATTGCTTCCAATGTTCCTCATAGCAGTTACAAACTAATATATAGTTTAAACTTTCTCTCTAAAGTTACATCGTAGTCCTCTTCTCTCTATCATCTATTTTATCTAATAACCAAAATCATAGATCACATTTTTTTTTTCATTTTTACCCCAAAACTCCATAAGACATGTCCAGTCACCAATACATGTAGATAATGTCTAGATTGATTACAGTCTTTGTATACAAGGGGGGAATCTATCAATTGGGGCAAGGAAGGTCATCGTGGAGTGTCAGTATATCTCAACAATATCTTGATTTACACTCCTACCATGAAAGAGCATGTCCAGTTGATGTGGCAAGTTTTGAAAAAACTATTATAGCCCTTCCTCCTTCCATTTCCCCCTATAATAAGCCAACAAGAATTGAGATCAAGGGTCTAGCCCATAGCAACCTAGAAATGTTCAGTGACTTAGATTAGAACCCAATTATCCCCAAATCTTATAACAGGTTTCTGGGTACTCTAGGAATGCAATCATCCTTAGCTTACAACGCAAGCCATGTTTCACAAAACCATAATTAGAAGAGGGTAATGAGGCCAAAGAACATGAGGCAGACCCAGAAGAAGACAGAGAAATAACATCAAAAATATGCTGCATCAAGTAACAAAGGTTGAGGCCACCAGAAGTGCAAAAACTAGGAAGTTGCATCTCTCTTAACATCTGGAAGTGATAAAAGAGGATCAAAGGAAGATGGAGGAGGAAGAGGAGGAGGAGGAGGAGATTGTGGTGGTATCCTTGATTAGAATTTTTTCCAACAATACTTTCTAGGAAACAATCACAGGATGACAATTGAGGAAATTCCCAATGCCTCCTCATGATGTCTAATCTCTAATTAGGCATGTGATACAGGAATGGGGGTTAGTTAATTAATTAAATTAATCTCCTCTTCGTATTGATGGAACAGTCAATAAGCCATTTACTCCTGCTTTATTTTATTTATTTATTAAATGTCTACACAGCTCATCTCGCCTAAGTGGCACTGGCTGGTGGACCACAACCAGTTTTCAATATTTCCCCTCTGATCCTCTGCAGCAGTGATTTGGATCTGAGTCATACATGTTGGCAGAGTAAAAGTTCTCCTTCTTCCTTCATCCTTGCCTCCAAGCTGACATCCATGAGGATGAAAGCATTCACTCTTCTCCCCCACCCCTCAAAGGAGGGGGGAAATGAAGAGACCAACTGCTTTTGCAAGAGAGACCGGGGCGCTACGGAGCATCTGTTATTGAGGCAAAAGGCTAAATTCATGAACAAAGATAGCATTTAGGGACGAAGTTCTAAGCATTTTAAAGCCAATCTATCATACTCACATAAAAAGCCAGAATCAGTAAGGAGAAAGAGGAAATGGTGTTTGTCAGTAGCGTTGCAAATATGCATGTGGCTTTTATGTCTCTTTCACAACAGTCATGGAATATGCAACTTGACATTTGCAGGAATAAACAATATGGAATTGTTGGTTGCAAACTGAAGATGGTTTTGGACAAACGGATGGGTTGTAATGCAAGAGACTTCCTATTGTGGCTATGTTTGTGGCCATGATGACCAATATGCAGGGATGGGTGCAGTGCCAGAAGTGGGACAAATAGAGATTGGGGAAGAATAAATTCTCAGCATTGTCCAAATTCTACAGAAATCATGTCACGATGAAGGGACAATGCCAGATGAAATCACTGGGGACTGTACAAGAGTAGATAAGCCATGATTTGAGCAGAGCAAAACTGCCTCAACTATTTATGGATCTAGATAGACCATGCTTTTCTAGAAAAGGAATTATTTTTCTGGTATGATGTCTCTGATGGGCAAAAGTTGAACATGTATTGAGGTGCTACAACCATCCAGCCCACCATGTCTGATCTTCTATTTAAAAGAGGGCTTCTTTATTCCTATTTCTGAGTCACATCTGTGAACTTCTAGTTGTTTGAATGGGACAAGTCCCTGATCCTCAGAAGAAAACCTTGCTTACAACGTTCAGACCTCAAGATCTCTCACAACAGGATACAAATTTGATCCTCACCAAGCTGGGAGAGAAATCTATTTCATAAGCTCACAGTAGCAGTCTAAATATTGAAAAAAGGCTGCCACACAGATGATGGAAAATAATCCTCTCTCCAATCACGGGGGAAGCAACGAGAAATGATATATTTAAACAGCAAGAAAAAAAAATGGATTTTGTTTAAGCCAGTGAGTAAAACAAAGATTGTACTGCTGGTTTTTCCAGAATTCACAGACCTAACTCTCTCTTATCAAGTTGTAAATCTGAACAAGAATCTTCCTTCTCTCTGAGGTCCAATTGTTGCCACCTTATTCATAACAGGCAACACATTTTTAGCATATGGATTTCATTTAAGGCAGGGGTGTCAAACTCAAGGCCCAGGAGCCACATCCGGCCTGCAGGGTGCTTAGATCTGGCCCGCAGAGCCACCCTGGAAACAGCAAAGGACTGGCCCATGGTGGTCCTTCCAGCAAAAACAGAGCTCGGGAGGGCCATGTGTGGCTCTCGCGAGTTCTGTTTTCACGGGCAGATGTTGCCCGAGGCCGTTGCAGCCAGAATGGAGCTCAGGGGCCCATTTTCACTGCCAGAGTGTTCAGGCCACCACAGGCACCCCCACTGTGAGTGACGTTGAGCTGCCCATGCCTATCCAGCTCCCAGATGTCAAACACAACCCTGATGTGGCCCTCAATGAAATTGAGTTTGACATCCCTGACTTAAGGGGTCCTTGGTGCTCTCTGGGTTTGGTTGTTTTCTTGAAGATGTTTCATTACCCAAATGAGGTGACTTCATCAGCAGGGAAAAAAACCAAGCTCAGACCTGTCATTTCAACTTTGGGCTACAAATATTTTCCTTTATGGGGATGTCACTTTATTTGGGAATTTGCCGGTAGTCCTTGGTTTATTCCTATCATTGAGCCTGGTCAAGAATTAACAGAATGATCGCTATTGATGCCAACCAAATACGAGACTTATTGAAACAAAACTTATCAACCTTGAATACAGAAGCAACCCACAACCCAAGAAGAGGACCCTGCAAAGATCTATTGGCGTGATCTGATTCCAACGTGATCGATCAAAGGAGGGAAATCAATTCAAAGCATCAAAGCAAATTAGATGGCCCTGAATTGGCTGTGTTTTGAAATCCATCTGGAAAGCCCAATTTCTCCAAATCGTCCATCTGATTGGACCATCCTGATCCAATGATGCCGATATTCTGAACTGCATTGATGATTCAGATCCAATGTTGCCTAATTCACCCCGGCTTCGCAGATAAGCTTCATCCTGCTGCTAATACCCAGGCACAGATGGGGAGGTTTAATTTAGAGTGGAAGAAACACCAATGCACAATATTGACACAGTCCCACGTAGCATGCAGTAATTAATGACAAAAATCCCCCCTGCGCCATAAACTGCTGCTTCATGCTGAAAAGATGAAAATGTTCTCATTTTTTTTCCCTCCGTGTGAACAGTCAGTTGGGAAATCTCATGATGGCTGGGCTGCTGAAACTGGCATCGGGGAGAGAAACTGAGGCCTGGCCAAAACAAGGAATTGGTCTAAGGTCTAAAGTAGAGAAACAAGATTTACTTCACCTATCTCTCCAACTGTAGGAGAACAGCAGGCAGAACTGTGGAGGTGGAGTTAAGTGAGTTGCTAGTCTAGAATTACGGGACCGCCTGTTGCCACCATCAGCCTCCAGCCGACCGGTGCGCTCCCACAGGGCAGGCCTCCTTGGGGTACC
>JAEANM010008809.1:0-16757 GCA_017656035.1 Myanophis thanlyinensis
CCTCCCTCCCTCCCTCCAAAAGATAATTTTATTCTACCTTTAATGCATCTCAATGTTGACTTTGTAGAATGAGCAAGCCAAATAAAATCTTTCTTGAAAACCTTATCTTTTTTTTCTTTTTTCTTTTGCTATTTTTTCCTCCAAGGTGTACCAAAAATAATATTGCACTCTTCTTTTTTGCTCACAACAAAAAGTGATTTGTCATAACTGTTAGAGAAAACTAAACACTAATGAAGTGTGAAATAGCGACGTGTGAATTAAATTCTTTGTAAACCAGGATGTTGAATTTCCACCTGTAATCAAATGAAATGTTCAATTTGTTTCAAATATGAATTATTGTTCTACTTGGGAATCTGACTGAACACGCTACCCCCTTCAATGGGAGCGTTTCAGGAGAAATTGGATAGGATGAAATTCGGTAATAAACATTGCATTTGTAAGGTTCTTGCACTGAGCAGAAAGTTGCACTCCAAAACATATTATATTAGGGAAACTGCCTTGTAAACATGTTAGACTAAATTGGAGAGCAAAATATGTATA
Source organism: Myanophis thanlyinensis (assembly GCA_017656035.1). Taxonomy (NCBI): domain Eukaryota; kingdom Metazoa; phylum Chordata; class Lepidosauria; order Squamata; family Homalopsidae; genus Myanophis; species Myanophis thanlyinensis. The sequence continues at coordinate 541 of JAEANM010008809.1, forward strand.
TTAGCAGAAAAATGACAGAAATCCATACTATTTAGACTTACAGAGTCATCTGTAAACATCTTTCTGCAGTGGCCTGTTTATAGCATGTTGTCAAAAGTCTTCTGTTCTTTGGATTGGAACAACCACCCCAGGGACGGATGCTGAGAGGGGAATGGTAATAATCCCCCAACTATTCTAAATTTGGAGAAAACTTCCTTTCTATGACGTATATATTGCACGATCTACCATCCCTTTAAACAAGGCTATTATCTCACTTTGGGGAAGGATTTTATTCTAGTGGTGCTATTGAGGCAATAGTTTAATTTCCAGCTCAGATTGCTTCTACACGTGAACTAGGGTGGGCATCACTTCGCCCTTGTGGCTTAGACTTGGGTTGGCCCTCATTTCAACCTGTTGAATGTTATCTCTTGAACCAGAAGAGTAGAATTTTATCTAAGTCTCTTTCTTCCTACCCAGGTCGCTCATTTGGAATAGAAATTTCCTTCAGGAATTGAAGTTTCCTTCGGTGAAACACAACATGCCTCAACAAAAGGTAAGTTTGAGCATTCTATTAGTAGACTGTAGACCCTGTTGATGTAAGATGCAAACTTGGTCAACATATGGCTTTGCATTGTTGTTTGGACACCATGAATCTTAATTCACATGAAAAGAAAGAATGGTATGGTAAGGCGAGTAATGAGATTGGGCTCAGAAAGGATCTACCTAAGACCATACGTCTAGGTTACATTAGTTTTTGCTTCTCCTGAAAACCATAATTGATTGTGGCTATATACAGTAAATACTCTATTTGGAGATTTCATTCTTCTTTTATGAAAGAGCCATTGCAGATTTTCATCTGGTTTTGGATAATGTAATTTGTCAATCCCCTTTCGTCTTACTTTTCTTCATTTTTAAAAGAGGACATCGACATGACATTTGAAGCTATATTATTTCATGTATGTACATTTGTTTGTTAATTAGCCTGATTAGAACCAAATCTATTCCTTTTTTTTTTTTGAAAAAAATCAGAGATTCATGCTAATTTAATTGAGCCTCTGATTCTGAATGACTTTGGATTGGGCAATCCTAGGAAAAGCTGTGGCCACTTTTAAGCAGAAATATCTACCTTGAGAATTCAGGATGGGTTGGAGAATGTTGGAAAGAGGACCGGGCTGTGGCAAACATAATCTCCCTTTCGTACATGTGTTCTGATGTTGCAAACATGCACAAAAGGCACAGAGTGTACATTTTATGATACCATACTGCTTTCATCACTTTAATGAAAACATCAGATCCTTAAGGTGACTTTGCTTTTAAGAAATGTGTGCAGGTGATACATTTGTACTTCTTTGCTCTGCAAAGCATCTTTTCAAAAGGAAAATCCTATTATTGGTTGACGAATTGGAAGTTTTGGTGCAAGACAATTTTTAGGCAGATGGGGAACATAATTGAATTTTTCCAAGTTCCATAAGACAAAGAGAGATGCCAGGGGGATGCAGCATTATCATTGGGGGTTAAGGACCAAATATTTCAGTGGGTTTTTTTTTTATGTGTGACGTGTGCATGTTTTGGCCAGACAATGGGAGAATTTCCCACAAAAATTCTAATTTTGATCATTTTATAAACTTGTGTGAGCCTCTGTTTCTGCTGAGAATAGTTGGCAAGATGAACTGTATTTTCAGAAGCAAGTTTGTCTGCATATTTTTATGTCTACAGCATTTAATGAAGATGACTAATAAACTGAACTGAATGCATTTAATGTTAAATTGCTCTGAGATTTGTTATATCTTAATCTATTTATGGATGGGAGGCTAAGTAAACAGCCATGATGTTTACCAACTCCAGTTCTCATTTTTCTTCTCTTCCACCTCCATGCACTAAGATGTAACCACAAATAATGTCATGAACATTATCTGACAAAATAGATTGAGCAGGTCGAGTATTTTCTAAAACATCTCATGTGTATGTGTGTGTTTTTAAAACTGGCATTTGAATTTATCAACAATCGAGCTTTTCTTTCTGCAATAACCACCAACTGTGTGGCTCTCATTTGTTCACCTAATTTCCCACACTTAAATAAGCTCCGTTAAGAGTTAGCTCTGATGAAAAAATCAAATTTACATCTGACTTCTGCCTTTTTATATTAACATGCTGTTAGAAGCACCAATATTCTAGTGAAATATTTATTATCACGGTTTGGGAGGTGGGTGGAACAGATAAAGGAACAAAAACTAAGGCACGCCTTTCTTTTCATCCCAAAATGTTATAATGGCTGCTTGGTGGGTTGTAAGTGACTTTAAAAGAGATTTAGCAAATGGTATTAACAATTAGACCCCTGTATTGTTATGTTCAGTGGTATTGGTCTACCTGTGCTATTTTCCTTAATATCTGGTAGTGAAGTTTCTAGATACCTCTGTACAGTTTCTATGATAACACTAAATTGAATTTTGGTTTGTTCCAACAGCATTCATACATTTTCATCTTGTAATAGTACACTGTGGAAAATGATTTCTGCAGTTTCACTATTCTTCAATTTACTGGGGGGAAAATAGCAAAGTTCTCATGGGTAAAACATGGATTTCTTACGCTTAGTTACAAAGTGACCAAACTGTCTTTGTGAATCTTTCATTCTTCAATAATCTTTTCAGTAATCTGCAACTGCTCTGTCTTCCCATGCTTCAATTAATTTCCAGGGGAAGATATAATTTTTTTTAGGTCAAAAAGCGAAGGCAAAGTGATGGAGCGATCCAGAAGTGCAATAAAATATACCGGAAAAATATACTCAGAAACATCTTGGGAACAAAGCATCATCTTCTGTTTTGGGGAAAAGATTTTTCGAGACAGATTTCAATTCAATTTGAGCTCTCGCTAGAATTAATTCTATAGTCTATAAAATAGTCTTGATTTAAAAATGACACAAAACCCATAAGGTAGTGGATTTTAAAACGTATGTCAGGAGTCTTGGGAATTCACAAGTAATTGTTTCATTATTGAAAGACAAAGCTAAAATGCCAAGCTTAGGGAAATTCAAATTCACTAAAATGGCAATGGCAAAACCCATCCAAGTATCAGGGAAGGGAATTGCTATGGTCAGAGAAATAGTTTTCTGCTATACCTAGGTACAGCCTGATTCAGACCTGAAGGTCTCTATTGCCGTTTTAAAATGAATTGTAGCAAATACTTTTGAACTACTCTAATGAATTTGTTTAAAATTTTAATATCCACCTCCCTTCTTTTTCTACCTTATCCTCCCAATTAATTTTTTTAAATTAGCCTTTTATGGAGTCAACCACTGTTCAAACCCTACATGGGAAAGTGAAAATGTAATAAGCCAGAAAACTTAAAGGGGAAAAAGAAAAGAAAGGGCATGAGAGAGTTGTTGAAGATACAGGAAAAAAATATATGTTTGTTATTAAATTTCTTTTCTGTCTTTTTGAATCAAGGTTCTTTATCTGGAAAAGTTGAATGTAACAATGCTTAGATGAATTAGCCATAGTTCTTCTGCATTGGTCTTTGTTGGAGTAAAATAAAATGTGCAGTACAGCCATCTAAGTTGTCATTTTTAAATTCTCTAATCCATTCTGTTAAGCTTTCCAAAGTTTTAAGAAGTTGTTCATTGAACGAACCTTCATCAGTATATCCTTTTCCAGGCCTCTGGAGTAAAATAATCTCTCTCCCTCAATTTTTTTAAATAATTGACCTTTAATTAATAGCCTACACAAATTTGATAAGATGATTTAATTGGTAGATGTTGGGTTTGTGGTTTCCCCCTCATCTTTTCACTATCTATTAATAATGAAGGGGGTAGGGAAGCAATTAATTAAAGATGTAGGAGGTTAAGAATGAAGGCACAGAGGAGACTTATTACGCTGAGTGGAAAATGACAAGCAAGGCCTTTTGAAGTATGGGTATAATTGTTTCCAATTCCTTTTTGGTGTGGTTTGTGTGGTTGCAAATACCACAAAATTATGGAAGGATGGTGAAGTGAGTCTTTCGGGCCTAGAAGAAGGGGAAAAAAACAATTATAACTTATTATTCACAGTTTGCACATTATATTGCTTGTCTGTCAAGAATGTAAGGATATCTTGAGATGGTTGAGGCAGTGCGGGGGATCCGTATCTATCAGATTCTGTATCTGTATTTGAATGCATTCGGTGTTTCTGTGCTTTGTGTGAGTGTACCGATGGAGGCTCGTTCAATTTCGCTGCACACATGTTGTGCATTGACAATAAAGGATTGAATTGAATTGAATTGTTGGTGGAAAGCTGGCAGGCCAGGTTTGAGACCCGAGTGCCATGCTACGGCGTGAGCTCCCATCCTTGTCCCAGTTGCTGCCAACCTAGCAGTTCGAAAGAATGCAAATGTGAGTAGATAAATATGTTACGTACAACTTTGGTGGAGAGGAAACAGTGTTCCATGATGTCATGCTGGTCACATGACCATAGAAATGTCTTTGGACAGTGCCGGCTCAATGGCCTGACAATGGAAATGAGCACTGCCCCCTATAGTCAGCAATGAGTAGCGAAGTAAAATCTGTAGGGACTCCTTTTACTTGAGATGATGAATGTTTGAAGGTGGCAAAATGATTGTTGGTACCAAGATAGTTGTTAAATTGGACACTATTTTTTATTGCTCTGGAATTGGGGCTAGAAAAGAGGAAGTACTTTTTTAGACAAGGTATAATTATAGAAAGAACGGGTGTGAAATAAGCTAATGGATTTGGATATGTTCAGAAAGGATAATCCTTTTAGTAATTTTAAGCATTATTCTATAGGTTTACTTTAATGATGAACATGATGATGAAGTAAGGGTGAGGAATATTTGAGTGAAAACTGACGTTTTAAAAACATTTGGAGGGAAGGGTGAGGGAAAAAAATGTATCAGAACTATTCTCAGAATTATAGCTTTAGAAAAAAATTAATCTCAGCCTTAGTTTGACCTAGCAAGATCCTTCTAAAGTTCTTATCTGTAAAGCAGGTTATCTGATTGACAAAGCTTAAATTCTCATGGTGTCAGGTGAAGAATCTTACCAATTTCCTCCTTTCCAGGTATTTCTGTTCAAGTGTGATAAGATTTCGCCGCAATTTTCTCCAATCCCTCCAGGATGTTAGTTAGGGCACTATTTCTCAACAAATCATGACCAGAGTAGCTCGGTGGATTGATAAAACATTCCTGAGCTGCCCTTGATCTTTCAATTGGTCTGTAAGCTCACTAAAGGCATCATTGTTGGTGAAAGTTATTGGCTAGATGTGTTAAATCAGTCATTATTTTGAAGGCCCAATAGCTGGATTTGCTTTGCAGAACACTTTAAAGATTACCAGATGCCAATACCTTTTGCTATTCCATCTTGTTTGCTCAAAAGGATCCATTAATGCTGTTCTCATTTATAGTTTCTGGGCACATATTTTCTTTGTGCCTCAACTAGGCACCGAATAAGACATCACCTATCTCCAGTTTACAATGCAGTCCTGGCAGCAGTTCCAGAAGATTCTACAACAAATTGCACCCTGATTCAGGTGATCCTGAGGGCACAGATAAACCTCCAAATGGCCTCAACCAGCTCTCACAGAGAGTGTTAACAACCAGAAGACTGCAAAGAAATAAATCCTTCCATCTGCCCCATCCTATCAGAAATGATGAAGCAAGGTTTTGTCATGGCGGATGACAAATGTGTCTATGAAGCTTTATAACAAAGAACATGGTAGCCATGAGGGGAATTTTAATCTGTAAGGGACAAATGCTTGCCCGATTTTTACATTTTTGAACCATCGTGGAAAGTAAAATGTGTTCAAAATAAGGCAGATAGTAGTAATGACTGGCAAAAGTGATAACATATTCTTTAAACAGCTTTGCAAGGCTACAAAATCAATATCCCTCAGGGATCAGATTAACACCTTTCTATTATCTCTCACATTTGACTGAATGTTTTTGGTGCGTTTGTTTGATTTTACCATTATAATGGTTTCATTAATTTTAATTTTGTCTTCATTATTACTTTTGAATTGCTTGCGGAAGTGCAAAATGATTTTTAATAAACTTAGGGGTTGACTTATTTTAATTCTATTCTGTTCAAGTCCTACATTAGTTACAAACAATATAGTGCAAACTATATTTTTTTCCCAACGGAATTCTATAACTTCGTCTTATAACAATTTTGGGAGGTAGCTTAGACTGTAAATTGCTAACTGCTCCTCAAATCAGGACTCTGGTAGCATTTTCTTCCCAAACAACAAATAATAAAGTGTGATGGACAGTATAGAAATTTGATGAATAAATAAAATAAATAAAATTAAAAGCATAACCTTTTATGATCTGTAGCTCACTTTCTCAGATATATAAAACAGTTAAACTGAGCTAGGATTTAAATTGGGGGCAGTAGTTGGGTGTTTTTTTTTTCTTCTTTTTTATCAAAGAGTAACATAGATCATCTTCTAAAATAACTGGCCCAAAGTCATCATGGCTAAATGGTGGCCCAACCCAATTCTCACAAACCAGCACCAGATTATTATGCCATAGACTGTAAAGGAAGTATATAAGGCAGATTCTTTCATATCTTCAACTGTTAATATCAATTTGATTACCTTAAAATAAAAATAGTTCTTGTTAAAAGAAAACGATAAGCAATTCTTTTTTTCTGTATTCCCGAAAAGTAATTATACGTTTGTTTCTCTGTTAGAAAAAAATCATATAGTTAAAAGTCATGTCACAGCAAAAGTAAAATAAAATACGGCATTGATTTCTGTGACTCAGTCTCAGCATTCTCTGGAAGATTAACAGCTTCTAAGTAGAGAAACTGGATTTAATATGAAGCTGGAAAGTGACAGTCATATGCTGTATGACACCTCACTATACCTATAGGAGATATACCGTATGTTGTCTAGGATCTAACTATGAAATCCTTGGTCCTCTCTGAACTTGATTGTTTGCTTGCAATTACTTCATTACTTAACTAAATAATGCCATCAGCTAGTATGGGTGTTGCTCCTTAGTTTTATATACTTGGTAGGGATGTATGGTTTTCTTCTTGGACCACAATTCTCTACCAGAAAACCCAGAAGTTCCCACATAAGGGTATAGTTTTCTGCTTGATTGTTTGTTGCTAATCCATGTTTATCTGAGAGTTGACTGCTGAAGAGGATTCTGATCTTTTTGTTTCCTTTTCAGCTTTTTTAAATTGTCTCTTTGAATTGTGTAATTGAAGTGTGTACATGTGCTTTATCTCTGTGCGTCTACTGATGGCTGGTTTTTGTGTGGACGCCAAGCTTTTAGGAATTTCCCAATGTTTTTGGATTTAGCTTAGTCTAGGAAGTGTCCAGTTTCATAGGTGGAACTATGATCAAGTCTGTCCATGTGTTATGATGATGCTGATAAATGTAAGCTCAACACATGTTGAGAAAATACACAGAAAAAAAATATGTCCTATGTGTAAGCATGATGACCCCATTGTGCCCATAACTGAAGGTTAAGAATGAATCTGTTTACTAACTTTCCTCTTCACTCATATAGTGAAAAATGTATAATGATAGCAGGCATAAATAGGAAGTGTTCAGTCTGGTTTCTTGGAATCTTTGATCATATAGACCAGGGGTATTCCCTATTCTGACTGGGGAATTCTGGGAGTTGAAGACCACAAAGCTTAAAATTGCTGAGATTGGATATCCCTGATATAGACTCTTTCATTGATTGCTGTCTTTCTCCTTTTTTTGGCTGAATATTTCTTTAGTTAACAATAACAAGGAACTGAAAAAAATCATCTCTTGAGCATCGTTTATTCTTATCAGATTGTTTGTATAAGTCTTCCATGTTTGTGCGACATGCTAATCCATTCACTGGACTATGCTTTCCTAAATTAAATCCAATTTCTGGGTTCACATGACACACAGAACCCTAAAATGGTTCACTTCACCCAACCTGATAAAACACAAGCAACCCAAACACATTCTAGACTACTAGTGCGCTGTATGAACTCTCAGCCTCTGATTCTTTAAGTTCTTCCTCTGATGAAATGGATGGTCTGGAAACCAATGATCGCTATGGTCAGAACTCTGTAATATTTCTTTTCCAGTTTTAGAAACAGAAGGTAAGATGCTCCAGATTTCAGGTACTCAGTCAGTCACGCCATAAATCAATGCTTGAAGCTAAATTGAAGACTCTTTAAGATCTAAGAGTCTCCCACCTGGCCATGTCTATATTGCCATCTGCTCTATTTAAGAGCTCAGTTGCTCAATGTACGTAGCAACATTACTATGGAATTAGTGCATCTGGCCGCCTTCTTCCAAGAACTAAGCCCCGATGTGCTTCATCCACTGTTTCTTAGCTTCTGGTTCTTGTTATAGAATTCGTGGCTTCATCAAATCCTGCAATTTTTTGTTTCTGATTCTTTGCATTGCTTTATATTATTGGTCACAAGCTGTTTTCTTGCAGCACAGGTATAATGCCTAGCATGTTTCTTTCTTTAGGGGGAGATTGATGAGGTTAGACTGAATCTGTGCTGAATTACTTTTTCAGAAGTAAGTCTTACAGAATTTGGAGGCCCTATATACTGCTGCTGTCTCTGGACCCCCAACTGATATCCTGACCTTAGCAGAAGCAGATTTCTGTAATACCCACACTGAGAAGTTTAGAGCCTGAAATGCAGGTGCTCGCCAGGCTACAAATCTTAGGTGAGTTAAAATAAAGGCATCCACTTTCTTTACAAAAAGTGCTGTATAATATATCTACCAACGAAGTGGCCTTTTCAAGTGAGAGAGGTTGTCTTTGATCAAGCTTCAAGCAGTGATTTATGGCACACCCAGCCTTTCTTCAGTTGCTTAAAAACAGGCAGTTGTTTTATAGCAATGATGTGTTTTCAAATATTTTAGAGAGTGAAAATGGCAATTACAAGAGACAAGGCCATATAAGCTAAGAAGAGCAAAGTTTGTGGAGGAGACATTAACTCTTAAGGAAGACATGTTGCTTCAACCTTCACATATCTGTCTTAAATAGCAACGTGTTACGAGTCAGCTTCAAGTTTTCTACCTACCCACCTGCTTTATCTATCTGCTGTTAATTAAAACACAGATAAATGAGATCGGTTGAATTTATCATTGCCCTGTCTTCATGTTGCTGAAGAACGAGTGTGTATAGTGTGAACAAAAAAATAAAAAATAAAAAAATAAAGTTTTTCTGACATTCAGAAGAAATTATGGGGTTTCAATATCTTAACCCAATCTTTAATTGATGCAAACTACCACCTACATGAAAAAATCTATAACAACCTTGAAGCTAAGAAGTGTATATTATGCCCAGCTTATTCAGCTTCTAAAAAAGCCAGGCAATTGGGTTAATTCAATATATCATAGATTAGCTAACCAGGGTGGATAAAAATAAGTTTATCAAGAAGTCTGCCTTGTTGGTTAAAATTAAGTCTTCATTCACTCTTTTTATAATTGTTCTCTGAAGAGCATATTCCTTCCCTTTTTTTTCAATTTAATTCTCATTCGGTGAATGTGACTGTCAGAGTAATAATATTGCCTGTGCATTGCAATTACATTACAGATCTACATTACAGATCTACAGATCTAATAATATTTCTTGTGCCTTGTAATTACATTCGAGATCTACATTACACATCTTGACTGAAAGGTTATGGAAGGCCCAGAAATATCCACATTACAAGTTTGCATCAATAAAAAATAACATTGTTCAGTGTTGTTAGGCTAAGGTATCTATATTTGATCAGTATGGTTTATCTCAATCACATGTAGAAGGAAAAAGTGAACATTAAGCAAATAGTCAGAAAGACTGTATGTCTTGCAAACAATTGGGAAGTATTTCTCCCTTTTGAACATGTTAATTTGGCTATTTTTATATATGCTTAAATATGCTCATATGATTCATGTTGCAGGACATATTAATTTTGTATTAAAGGATCAACATTTACCTTTTAGGATTGTTTATTTTCAAATGTATTTAAATTTAGAAACTTTACAAGTTTCTCTGGCTGTTTCTAAAAACTGGATGTATGATGGAAAAGTTGTTTCATACACAGCATGATGTTTTAAATGGTAAAGGGTGGTTAAATATGATTTTAGTCTTCTAACAAAGGAACAAAAAGATAAAATATAAAGATGAGATACTGAGCAGGGACCTCTGCAGAAGAGGTCATAAATGGCTAGGAGGCGATCATGACTATTGGATCAAACCCCTGCCCCCCCATTTAATGTGGGTTGGGAATGGTTAAATCAATCAAAATTGTGATTTTTTTTATGCTTCGTGTGTGTGACACAAACATGCAAAAATGTAGAATTCCAATTGTACTATTGTGACTGCTATCTTCACTTTAAAAAAAAAATCCCTGTGTATTGTCATGTAAAAATAGAAAGTGGAAGTTCTTCAGCTGTGTGGTTTTGGCAGCCATATTGTCTTTTCAAAGTCTCCACAGATAGCTCTGTACTGAGGGAAGACAGGTCTCAGTTGGAAAATATGAAATTAAGGTTTTTTTTTAAAAAAGAATGTGATACAAGGAAATCGACAAAACACAATATCTGAAGGGCGAATTATCACCACTGACATTTCAAGCCTGTCACATTAGAATAGTTGACATGTATTTGCCAATGCACAAGTGAGATTTAACTGGGGAGTTCGCATAACCAACTAAGGGACTAAAATGCATTTGGGCTATTCAGAAGATAAATTAGCTCTTTCTATCTTTAAAAAAAAAAGCTAGTTCCTGGCAGAATGTTGATTTTTAAGTAAAGGATAACTTATAATGCTAACATTTTATGGATATGGTAAGATGATTCTTAAAGACATGAAATGAATTCTTCCCACTGTGTACCTAGTGACAGATGGTTTCAATTAAGGGTATATATTAACCACAACATTTGGCTCAGGATAAAATTGACACTTCAGAAAATATCATGACATGACTCGATTGAGTTGGTGGACTCAAGTCAGCAAGACATTAAGCTTCCTGATATCCACTGACTAGCTCAGGAAAAAGACCTGATGATGTACATTCTCCTGATGGTCACATTTTACCTTGAGATTATCTCTGAGTAACCAATACCAAAAATTAACTTTAATTTGGAATCTAGCCTTAGAACAGCCTACATATATCAAGCCTGTTAAACCGGTGGCCTGCAGAGCAGATCCACCAACACAGGCCACATCAACCCCAGCTCCACAAAGGCAAAAAACATCCCAAATACATCACTATATGGCCCGCAATGCGATCAGGTTTTAGACCCCTGGCCTACACCGTCCCCATGAGAAATATAGATAATTACATTATGTCATGGTCTTGTTTTAAGAGTTTTTAAAAGGTTTCCACATCCTCTTAGAAGGGAAGGGTTTAAAAGTGTGTATTTTTTACACAGTGTATATCTTACATGGTGTTTTTACTGAACTTTGATTTTCTTTACTATTAATAGTACTAAATGTAGTTAAATGGTTGCTCTTTGGTCATGTTTTCTGTCACCTTAAAAGTTGTTCATTGTTCAGTTGCTAAGCTGGGTCCAACTCTTAGAGACACCATGGACCATAGCATGCCAAGTCCCAAGTCCTCCACTATCTCCAAGAGTTTGCCCAAATTAATGTTCATTGCATCAAGGACACCATCTAACCTTCTCATACTCTACTGTCTCTTTCTCTTTTCGCCTTCAGGGTATTTTCCAATAAGTCCTTTCAAAGTGTTTGTGTTTCAGCTTCAGGATCTGAAGAATAGTCAAGGTAGATTTCCTTCAGGGTTGACTGATTTGATCTCCTTGCAGTCCAAGAGTCTGGTCCAACATCACAATTAGAAAGCATGAATTCTTTGGCACTCAGCCTTCTTTACAGTTCTCTTGCAGCCACACAGTACTACTGGGGAAACTACAGCGTTCACTATACATATTAAAAACAGAATCAGGTAATCACATTTGGAAGATTCTAAAGCCACAGCCAAATCCTTCAGTAGCTCCTTATATTGAGTTATCCAGGACTGTTGCCTCCAATTTAAAGTTACATTATTTTGCAGCAAACGTTCTATTGCACTAAACAATATATTTCTGAGATAATTTTATTTGTCTGCATTCAACAAAAGATTTGGTTTTTAAACTGACGATTCAATCAGTTCAGATCAGCAAGTTTTTAAATCACTGGCTGATCTCTAACAGATCTACAGTCCTGGCAAGTCATGAATTGGTAAAAGAATTGGCAGGTAACAAGCATGTTGCAAAGAAATTACACTGGGCCAAAAAAGGGATTGATTTAATATTCATAGAAATTTATTTTTCTAGCCAAAGAAATAAGCTGCCCAGAGTCACTTTGGATGAACAAAATACATATTTCCTTCCTTCCTTCCTTCCATCCATCCATCTTTTTTTCATTGTGCATGAAACTCATGTAGCTGACATTTTTCGCTTTCTTACACAACTTTTCCCTGGAGAACACTGCAGCATATTTTTAACACCAGGCATATTATGCATTATTCTTAAACTGACATTCTCTAAATGTTTCTTTCGCAATAAAGGGACAATTTATCTAGTTGTGTTTCTGTAGCATCACCCAATGCATTTACTTAAGGCTTTTGTGCAGACTTTGATCAATGGTTTGGTTTTATAATATGCAGGTACCTCTAGCACTCCTTAGCAGACAATGAAAGTAGACTACTCCATGCTTAAAACATGAAGGAATCCACCTCACCCCCGTTACGTTGCAGAATTATTGTGGTGCAAGACACTTGTCTTTTCCAAGGTTCTTATTTTTTAATTGGAACCATTTTTTTTTTAAAAAACCAAACCTTTGCTAATTTTAAGATATGAACTGTTGTGGCATTTTTAGCTTAAATTTTTGAAATATCCTTGCCATTTTGCACATTTCCCATGGGATCGTGGGATTAACATAAGAAACAGAAGTAGGGCTGCCCAATCATTGAATGGTATACTGAAAAGGCCAAGGTAATGCATTATACTGTTATGTCTAAAGAATTTAAAAAAAGAAAGTGCAGCTGAATGTGAAAGGTGATTAAGAGATATTTCTGCAGATAGGACTGCAGAAACTCTGTTTTCATTGTGTGTGTGTGTGTGTGAGTGTATTCTTGTGTAACTGAGTATAATGCTCATAATTGTTTCAGTTTCTGAGAAAACTTAAGCTTCTCCTAGGCACGGATACAACTGGTTCACTAAATAAATTTGTGTAAACATCTTCCTGGCCACATCTACCACTTGCTACTACATAGTGCAAAATGATGTGTAAAGGTCTGGAATTGTTACTAAAAAGTTGTGTCCCTGTAAAAGGACAACTGGTGAGACTGATATTTACAAAGGCGGGTTGAATTATTAGGAAATAAGGCATATTCATTCATTCCTTCTAACATGCATAACTGAGCATTGCATTTGCATTTAATTAGATCAAGCGATCTGATCTTTTTTAGCAAAGAAAATCTAGTGCAGCCTTACCCAACCTGGGTGCCCTGCAGACAAGTGAACTTCAACTCCCAGAATTCCCCAGTCAGGATACCAAAATTGCTGAAAATTCCGGGAACTGAAGTCCAAACATCTGGGAAATACCCAGATTGGGAAAGGCAGATTTAGGAAAAGTTAAAATGCTGTTGGCTTTCAGGCATCTTCCCTTATTAAGAATGCCTCAAGACACACAAATACTTATTTGCAAATAAATGTCTGTCTGCCGATCCAAAGAATCTCTGCAGATGTCATTTTTTTTTCTCAGAGATGGCTGCCAGTTTTCTTCAAGGAGGTTTTTAAGCAGGGCAGACAAACAGCAGGCATTTCAGGCAAACTTATTTCATTATCCCCCAAGGAGCCTTTCTGAGTAATGTAGGCCTGTGGCTAAGGAAAGTTGCTTCCTACATAGGGTTCATCTGAATGACCTATTTCCTACACAGCAGTAGTTCCTAATATGCACTACTGTGTAATGGAGAAGAAATGTTGTCTTGTGTAAAATGTATATGCTGATATTCAACAGCAGCAGCAGCAAAAATGTACTATGTCACACAACAAGGAAGCCCGCTAAGCCCTACAAAACATGCATGTTATTAAGGTATAGGCTTAGAAAATAAATCGAAAGAATAATGTAGTAGATGTGACCACACAATGTAAAACAGTTTAATTAAGTTAATAAATTAACTACCTAATGCTAGGTAGTTAACTGTTGAAGCATTGCTCAATCTCACTAGACATGGAGTTTTACCACTCTTCAAATAGATTGGCAACCAGAACCTAGGGATCTTCATTCCAAAACCAGAACAGAACAAAACAAACAGAACAAAACCAAAGAAAACTGTCCTGTACAGGCATTGGACTTCCCTTGTCTGGTAGAAAGATTTTTGATGTCGGGATCTGCCTTGGTATGTAATGAAAGACAAGTGACATTTAAGGAAACCTGGTGTGCCTATTCCATTCACTCCCATTTAGCAACTCATACAGAAGATGCACTGTAGTTTCAGAATCATAATGCAAATCAACACCATACATAGTAGGAGTAATTTAGCTTGGAGATTATCAGAATTTCAAGGATGAAAGCTTTATCTGAAGCCATTTCCTTTGCTTTGCATGCATCTCACTGATAAATTCAGAATTAGTTTATAGTCTACCAGTAAAGAAAAAAAACCCCTACATTCTTGCTTTGTAAAATACTGGTTAAGATCTCAAGAGTGAATGCATATCCAAAAGGGCATATTAGAGACTTCCTAGGCTTTTCATTGTGGCCTCTAAAGATGTGGTGTTCACAGCCTCTCATGTGGGAGGCTTCAACCATCAGCTGGCATTGGTTTTTAGAATTTTAGCAGGAACTCCGCAGTTTTGTGGTTTTCAGTCCTGTTGACTTGCCTCTTAAAATCAAAGATGAAAAAGATGAAAGCTCATCTCAGGAAGCAAAACCTCAAACCTTTCCTAAGAAGATAACATGACCTTGAGAATTGCAATTTGTGGACCAAAGGGGAAAAATACATGAAAATGGGGGTGGGGAGCTGGGAAAATCATGGGGCTGGTGATTTGTGAACCAGATACCGCAGCATATACTTAGATGTATTCTGAAACCAGCAGATTCAACAGCATTGGTGTTGAAGTTAAACAAAGCAAGAAATCGATGTTAAAAAGGATAGCTCATATTGTTTTATGTTGTGTGTGTGAGAGAGTATGATTGCATATGCATAATACAATTGCTGCATCAAAGAGCCCCAGTGGTATAGTGCTTAAAGTGCAGTATTGAAGGCAAATTCTGCCCACAGCCTTGAGTTCAATCCTTCTTCTTCCATGTCTAGACCAAACCAGAATGAAGCCATCTTCTTGGCTTTAAGGGTAAGTCATTATTGGTACATGTTTGTGGTAATAGCTGACATACCAGCAGATGGCTGGGCTCTGTGTCTCTCCTCATTCACATAATGTAGAGCCTCCACTTAGCATATTGGTTTTAGATTTAGGCATTCCAACTCTTAGCCTATTCAGGGCCCTCCAAGTAGTATAAGGGAGATCGTATCCTTCAACCATATTCAGTCCTGACAGTTCAATCCTGACAGGGCTGAAGGTTGACTCATCCTTCCGTCCTTCCAAAGTCAGTAAAATGAGAAGCCAGATTATTGGAGACAATATGTAAATAATGCTTACATTATTTACTGTATAAACTATGCTGAATGGGTTAGAGACTGTAGCAGTGAGGAAAAGACAAGAGGCAGAGATGGAGGGAGCAGAGATGAGGATGTTGAGGTTCTCTTTAGGAGCGATGGACCAGGATGGACAGGATTAGGAATGAGCACATCAGAGTACAGCTTAGATTGGCTGTTTTGGGGACAAGGCCAGAGAGGCCAGATTGAGATGGTTTGGACACGTGCAGAGGAGGGATAGTAGCCATATTGGTAGAAGGATGTTTGAGATGGAGCTGCCAGGCAATAGGTCAAGAGGAAGGCCAAAGAGGAGATATGTGGATGTGCTAAAAGAGGACATGGTCAATTAGGATGAGAGTAGAGGATGCCAAGGATAGAGTTAGGTGGAAAAAGATGATTTGTTGTGGCGACCCCTAACAGGAACAGCCAAAAGAAGAAGAAGATTATAAACTGTCCAGAGAGTGCTGTAAAATGCTATGGGGCAGTACATAAACTATAATCATAAACTATAAACTATAATAAACTATAATACTATAATATAACCATAAACTATAATCAGGAAAAGAACACCAGTGACAAGAACGTGCCCACCATCTCAGAATACGAAGTATGGAGAGAATTCAAGAGAGTGAACATCAGGAAAGCAGCAGGACCA
>JAEANM010008810.1:3087-16755 GCA_017656035.1 Myanophis thanlyinensis
GGAATTGTCTTGGGCCACATATAAAATATATATTTTTATAATGTAAAAACCACATAAAATGTTAAAGTTTATGATCTTGTAGGGCCTCATTACTAATTGATATAGATTAATACACAAATTCTAATATTCAAACAATATACTTCCTTTCTCTAAAGAGAAAAAAATAGTTTTTAAAAGTTAATAGCAAGCAGGAAAGATAGGAAATGCAATGCCCAATCATTATTTTCATTTTACCTTTTAAAGTTAAGGAAGGGGGGGGGGGGAAGAAACCTAGAAATATGAAATTCCTTTAAATATTAATCAAAGCTAATTTGACATATTATATTAATATTATATTAAGCAACTTAACTCCAGAATAAGGATGCACCCTTCAGTCAGAGAAGAAATATAGATTTGACTGTCCAAGTCACACCAGGCTGAAGAAAGCATATTTCAGTTTATGAATAACTGTTCATATGAACCTATGAGACTTAAATTATACCTCTCCAGCAGAAGGGAACAAAACTGACAGGTTGCAACTTTTAAATCAGATTAGCTAATGCAAATAATGGCCTGGGAACAATAGAGGGTGTTGTTTCCTGAATCAGGGTGTTGCTTGACGCACTTGGAGGGACCCAAATGCTGAATCACTGCTTGATGTTTGAACAGAAGTTGCAGCAGATGTAGCTGTGCTTAAGTGGATTGTAATGGATATTCATTTTCTATCTGGTCATTTAAAATAGGCAATTTAAATTGGTTTTAAATATACTGTGTTAGTTACTTTGAATTGTTTACTAAGTTATTAACAAGGAATTACGGATGCTTTTCTGAACATAATACAATATAATGCCATATCTTAATTAAAAATTTAAACATATTTCAGCTTATGGCTTTATTTTAACAGGTTTGCACATAAATTCCCCTTCCAAAATTGAGAATCTCTCCTTAGGAGACAGGCTTTGATCTGTCAGATGGCTCCCTTGGCAAAAGAGGGAGAGAACATTTTTATGACTTCTTCCTTCCTCTGCAAGTCCCAATGCTATCTTGTCTCTCATGCTTCTCTAAATATGTATTATCCAAATGGAGCAGAGCTCAGAAAGCATCAACAACAACAAAAACTCTCCTCCCTACTACTAGGAATATTTTAAGAGTACATAGAATTCCACTGATGGTATCTCAGGACTCAGACATGCTTAGCCAGGCTGACTGTGAAAGTACTGACATGAAGTTGTGTAAGTACTAACTCTTGCCTTACATAGTTTACATCCTGATTAATATGGCTTTTGCAAAGCAGTGCTTAAATTGTTAATATCCATTCCCAGAGAGGGTACTTTAACATTCTTATTTAGGCAGTTGGTAAACTGTTATAAAGAATATACATTTATTATTTTGGGAAGGACAAGTCAGTTTTGATTCATACCTTTTAAGAGATGCAGCAAAAGTCTTCAGTATCCCTAGGCTTTGATGCTAGTCTAATGGGAGATGTACATGACTTTTTATTTAAAATACTATGGTTCGGTTTGGATGCAGTTGTGGCTATAAATTTTAGGGCATATAAATAATGAAAGGAAGAATCAGAACGCAGGAGTTGGGGCTGAAAATTGGAAATCATCTTTTCCTAACATTCTCAGAAGCAACCTTTTGACATAAAGTTTCTAGAAAGCAAGCAACTTGAAACAACTTTGCCTGTACACAATCACCAAATGAGGGGGACAAAAATGTTGTCTAAAAGATTGCCTATGTTCATTTATTTGGGTATCAGGTTTTTTTTCTTCTTCTTAGCATTTTCCTGCAAGTGCAGGGTCTGATTTTTTTTCCCAGATTGTCCGAGTGTTGATCCATTGGTTGCAACAGGAATTGACTTGTTGGTCATGTGTGACATGATGGGGACCAAGAATTACTGACCTAAAGTCACCCAGCCGTTTTTTTGTGCCTAAGAGAGGACTAGAACCCACAGTCTCCTCGTTTCTAGCCAATTGCTTTAACTGGCTCCCTTAAATTTGAGTATCAGTTAAAGTTGCTTAAATATGTGAATGTTGATTACTCATGAACCTCAAAAATATTCTCCCATGCATAGTGATATATATATATATAAAGAAGAGATGGAAAGTCTTCTTCCACTTGTTTAATACTTTCGTCTGAATTTGGATCTCACCCATCTTTTACAAAACACAACTATAGAATTAACTTCAAATGATTTCCATGCTGTCTTTTCAATCAGTCACTTAAGAAAAATTGCCTTATAAGAATTATTTGCCTTATAAGAATTATTTTTTTAAAAAACTTTGTTTTAATCAGAGCTGAATCATGGTGCAGCCATTTCAAAACTTGAAATAGGAAACTAATAAAAGAAAGACTAAAAAGCAGACATATGAGCTGTTTCTTTTTGCAATGCATAATTAAATTAAAATGACTCCCTGAGATGTTATTTTATTTTATTTAATTGAAGTAAAGGCCAAACTGTGTGAAAAAATGTAGACAAAAAGAACAAGATTTCAGGACCAGGGAATGTGAATTTCTGATCCAAATATCAATAATTTAAACAGATTTAATTAAAAACCTCTGTACAAAGGAAATGTGCAAGAAAAACATCTCTAGATTTTAAACTTACTTTCTCCTTTTAGGCAATGGAAAGAAATAAAATAGGAAATCCTGCTAACCCACATTGTGTATGGATAAAACAGGATTTGGCTAACAACTTCTGTTTTTCTTGTCATAAAAATCTTTATTGTGCTCTTTGGAAATGCC
Organism: Myanophis thanlyinensis; assembly: GCA_017656035.1. Classification (NCBI taxonomy): domain Eukaryota; kingdom Metazoa; phylum Chordata; class Lepidosauria; order Squamata; family Homalopsidae; genus Myanophis; species Myanophis thanlyinensis. Next base: position 5,815 of record JAEANM010008810.1, read on the forward strand.
AAGGACTGAGACTCAAAGTGACTCAATAATTTTACAGAAAAAAATAAAAAATGTAACATATCAAGCATCTTTTGGTCTTTAAGCATTTTGAATCAATCTTGGACAAGGATGATTTCTTTGGAAGGGTGTGGTGAAGGGACTAGTATTGGGGTGTAATCTGTTTCCTGACAATATCCTTTTACTTAAAACATCATCATAACCAGGTTTGCCAAGATCCTCACATTTTGTAAGACTTATTGTACTCAAGTCTTCTACTATAAATGTCTTTGAGATTTATTTTAAATAGCAAAACATGGCATATTTAAATAAATAAAAGATCTTATCCTATACTATATTGTACTAAAAGTATCCCACTATATTATACTATTGTTAAGTATCCTATATCAGTGGTTCTCAACGATGTCATCACAAGGGGTCTCTGCAAAGGCTTGAAGATATGTTATGATTTAAATCTTAAATCTTGTGGGGTGGGTCCATGGCCACAAAAAGGGGTCTGTGGTGAAGAAAAGGCTGAGAACCACTGTGTTCTGACCTGGCTCCCAAACGTGACAAACCCTCTGTAGTTAAATCAATGATTCCTTTATTAGGAGCGCCAGCAGCCCAGCAAAAAATCTCTCTCTCACTCACAGCAGGCTAACAAGTCTGTCTGGCAGGGAGATGAATAGTTGTCTATTCATACCTATTCATCTCCGCCCCCTGCCTTTTATCCCTAGAGGTAGGGTGGGGCTTCGCTAGCAGCGGTGCCTCTTCTGGCCCATGGCCTGGCCCATAGATTTCCACTGCTCTCCTCTCCTCTCCTCTGCCTTCTGTGCATCAGGCACTGAACACAGCTGTTACTCCTCTTCCTCATCAGCCACCTCCAAACCTGGGGGCTGTTGACTCTCCATCTGAGGGCTGATGGATGTCCCAGGCTCCGCCTCTGTCTCTATCTCTGACAACTCCCTCTTCCCCCTTGGAGCTCTCAGGATGCCTTGCTGCCAACCCTGACTTCCACGCTCCTTCCTATCTAAAATGTTGATATTGACTCATATCTTTACATGCAAACAGTTCTTTTATACCTTCCATTTCCTACATATCTCAACATTATTTTACAAATAGAAAATAAGATGTCTTGCTCAAACAGAACTATTTACTATAATTTACAGAAAAGTTAGTAAAATTCCAGATGCTACTTTTATCCAATGCGTTGAATCTAATATCAGGCTTTCCAGTTCTGCATTTCAAAGCAAATACTAATTGTCCTATGATTAACTTTAAATTCCTAAGTTCAACATAAAAAAGTATATTTTAGTCAAATTGAAATAAAATGCTTTATACCAGGACAGAATATAAATATATACAATATTTCATACCACAGACATTATTGTGTTTTATATTTTACACATTGGGTCTCTTTTAAAGGTTAGGTGATTATTTTTTTTTACTGCTTGTTTGGACATAGTCAAGAGTCACACAATTTGAGTTGAGCAGCCCTATAAATCCCATAAATAAATAACTAATGGAAAAGTATTATTAGTTCATAATTTCAGATTATGTAGAAGTAGAAATAGAATATGACATCATTTTCCCTTTTTAAATGTTTCAAATAAAAATCTTAATTTTATATGAAATCGTAAATTCCCTGGTAACCTGAATGTGATATTGATTTCCTATCTTCCAGGCAAAAGCCATCTTTCATTATTCTCATCTTTCTCATGCATGCTATTCATTCAGTTCCATACTTTGGTCTATTATTTCTGCTTTTTTCCCCTTTGCATCTTTGATCTTTTTCTTTTTCCTTAGCCATTTCATATAAAATCATTTTCAAAAGAAAAAAAATATACATAGGAAAATCAATTAACATTAAATCTTAATAAGTGATCAAATGTGTGATCAAAGATAAGTGTCTCAGCAAATAGCTCAACAGCAATCAAGTCATTTTCAACTGTGGCCATCAATTTATCAATTGTATATATTTAAAATGTGCTCAACCTTTCATTACTAGTGAAAAAATTTATATGCTTTTATTATATTAGGAGTGCAAAGTAAGATCTGAACATTTTTTTTCAGACAAATAAATGTGCCATCGCTATCTTTTCAAAATGAATGTGCTTCCTAGAGAAAATATACTCTTCATTCCCAAAAGAATTTTATACAGAATTTCTTTTAAAACATTAATGAGTAAGCAAAGTTGTATTCTACTTATCATACTTATCACTTATCACACGTATGCTATCTGCTCTTTTTAAGTTCATGCCAAATTCCATCCCTTACCGTCACAGCCACTTACAGAATAGATCTGTTTAATTTCAATTTGGAAATGCTTAAGTTGACTTTGGAAACATTTTCTCTGAAGGAAAAACAGAATGCTTTTTGAAATGAATCTATTCTTGGGTTGGTTTTAATGCCTGGTAGCCTAAAGCCACTAATATTTTAGATGCAGTGGTTTCCAAAATCTGCTTCCAAATTCTACATTTTAGAAGATGGGCTAAAAAATGCACAAGGCAGTATATTGATCAATGTCTGAAAATACAAAGTATGGAGAGATGAGCAATCCTAAATCTTCAAAATAAATCCTTAACTGCTAAGGGATAACACTAGAAAATCATTTATGCCAGTTATCAACCACCAGACAGGAAAAAAAGCAAAGAGCAGGATCTTAAATGGGATTTATTAAATTGAAGACTAAATTATTACATCATTTTATCTTTATTTATTTAGAAATATATAAGAATTCCTTCAGTTACTACATAATTAAATGTTTATTCTATCTTCAACAAAAAACAATTTATAAAGTATCATTTTCACTGAATCCACATAGTCCACTAAGAACCATCGAAATATTTTTTCTCCAGAATTTTTTATAAACGCAAGCTGTTTTCCAATGATAAAGAAGCTAACTTGAGGTGCTCGATCAAAGCACAAGAACTGTGCCACAAATAGATATTAAAAGATGATATGTAAAAAGTAGAGGTTTCCTGGGGTAGGACAATGTTGGCTATAGGAATGACAATTAAAAGAAAAAAATCTTAAAACAGGATGGAGTGAATGGAAGAGAAGGGAAGAAATGAGAGAGTGGTAGCTTGTTGTATTTATTTATTTATTATTATTATTAATTTAATTTATATACCGCCCCTCTCCCTCAGGACTCGGGGTGGTTTACAGCCAATAAAAACAGAATAGAGATATAAAATACAGTTAAAATCAATTAAAATAATTAAATAACGGCTGATTAGAGAACAATTAAAAATACAATTTAAATAATAAAAACAAAACCCACAATTTAAAATCAATTAGTATAAAATTTAAAATTTAGATTTAAAAATTAATTAACCCTCAGGTATCAGGCCAGGCTGGATGTATATATGTAAATATATGACAAAAATAACTGAAGAGATGTACTATGTAAATAATGTACATATAGAAAACTCAGTAGGGTTAAAGGTTAGATATTTGCATTGAAAGATGATTTTATGTTGTGTTTGTGTATGTATGTATGTATGTTTGTTTGTTTTTTAAATAATTTAAAAAAAAGGAAACATTTGCAACCAAATTGCCAAGCTTGGAGCTCAAACCAACAGCCTAACTACCAACCTGAGCTACTAATATTCAGACACATTTCAGTCTTTGTATTTGTTCCAAACTCTATAAATGGCATGCCTGATAAAGTGATACTTGAAATTTGCATTCATTTTAATTTTAGACAAATAGATGGGCCATCCAAACTTTAGTTCATGATCTCTGAAATCCAGTTAACATCTTATTCTATAGAGTCACCCATTCCGTCATCCAAACAAAGAACATGCCTCAGGATACAATTTTAAAACTGTATCTCATTTTTGGTTTCCTGTAACAATTTATATTTAATTCTTGGATTTTTCCCCTTGCCATGCTACCAAGAATATCTTTGATGCTGAACCAAGATAGCACCAGGCTCTGTCTCTTCAAAGTACTATTTAATAATAAGTATGCCTTTCCTTTAAACCAAAGAAACTGTCCTTGAATTGGGATGAGGACACTTCTCTAACTTTAACAAGCGGGGCAGCAACTTCCCTGTATTTATAAGTAGCAGGTTGTTTCATTTAATGCCTTTAAGGGATGCTTTGCTCAATTCTCTGTCAAAATTTTCTAAAATCTTTCCAGCCATATTGTGAAACTTTTCATGAAAGAGAAAATGAATCATGACTTGGATATTAAAACTTGTTAATAATCCTTTTTCTCATGTGCTCTAGCAATGATGAAATACATTTTATTCATATATCTTCTTGTTCTGCATTGCCAGAGGGTATGAAGAAGTAGAGCTTGGAGGTCCCACATATCAATATAAGAAATACAATTTTGACACTCTCCAACTTTACATTGTCAAGAATATCCTTGCACATTGACCTTAACACAGACAGATATGAGTACTCAGAGAAATACCAAAAGAACAAAAGGATCTGGAAGCAGGAGACAGGTATTTTTAAACTGTGTCATTCCAAGGAACTAGCAGTTTTTTATAAGCAGTTGCACAAAAGAAAACAATCTTGTATGCTTGAGATCTTTTAATAGTTTTGTTATACATTTTTGACGATAACTATGGCTGTGCCACGCATTCAAAAGGGATACCCATAAAGTATGTTAGCATGATCCATGTTTTTCCTGAAAGTACTGCTAGAGATACATCCTTACAAAGGCATGCTGATTCACAGGCCATACTAGTTGTCTGAGACTGCATGTGCATGCATAGACAATGCTTCTGTTAGAACAATAAATGAAGCAAAATATTTGTGCATGCATAAATATAAGTGACAGCCAGAAACAGCTTTTGAAGTAACTGCAGAAGCTGTTCAGAGAAGTTCTACTTTGTTCATAACAATGTTTTATGAATTGCTCTGCTGCACAGCTCTAATAATAACCCTTTTGAAATAGTACATTTAAGGAAAGAAGAGTGTTTTGGTGTGTTGTGGCAAAAAAATAATAAATGAAAGATGGCCTACCTGAAAATTTTATCAGTCCAAACCAAGCAGTTTATTGTTAGTGGTTATATTTTTTCCATGGAGAAGGAAAAGTAGTAGATTTTTTTTCTGAGAAGCATGGTGTCAGGGCTCCACACATCATCCTCAATTTAATCAAAAATCCAAAGAAACAAAAGTCCTTAAAATGAGATTTTATTGAAGACATTATCTTGGTATGTCTGGAGAAAACCCGAATCTAATTTCCCGTATTTTCTCCACCCAAAGTAAAGTGAAAGTTTCTTCCCCCACAATCATCACATGCCACCTTCTGCTCCAATGGAAGGGTAGCATCCAACATTCATCTTCCCAACCTGCCCCATCAGGTGCAAGCAAAGTGTCCTTGCTTCTCATGAGAAAGAATTTAAAAAGATAAGAAATCCTTGAGCTAGCTATTATCTAACTATAACTCCCCAACATCTCATCTCTAATATTTGTGGCAAGACTAAAAGAACTACCATAATGCTAATAAAAGAAAAGAATAATAGAAATCCAAAGTCTCTTTTAGTCGTGATGGGCTGCCTCCACAACGAAATGTGATCTCCTGTAACAAACAGTGAATAACCATTCGTATAGTTTTATAGGAACAATCAACCATCCCTCCTCCCTCCAAGAAATTCCTTTGGTTTATCAGGAAACTTCTGATGGAATTGCTTAATCAATCAGTCTGCTTTAAGATCCCAACTTTTCAGCCAAGTAGTTTCTGATAAGGAGTATCCCTTCCACTGAACTAAATTTAATAATTGCCCCCATGAAGTTTGGAGAAGTATTTTCTTAACTTCATAGTGGGTCTCCCCTTGCACTACTACTGGACCTGGGGGTGATTTTTCCCTGGGCCTGATTTGTGTTTTCACCTGCCATTTCAGTAAACTGCTATGGAAAACTGGATGGATTTTCCCTAATAGTCGGGGAAGATTCAACTGGACTGTCACCAGGTTTATTATTTTCACTATTGGGAAAGGTCCTAAAAAAATTGGACCTAATTTCCTGCTTTGCAGTTTCAGTTTAAGGTATTTGGTGGATAAGTAAACTTTCTCTCCTACTCTGAATGGGGTCTGTGCACTTTGGTGTTTATCAGCTTGCTTTTTATAGGTTTCTGCTGCTTAGTTAAGTGCAACTTTTATTTTTCCCCACCCCTCTCTTAAAGAATACATCCACTCTTGTAATGATATGGAGGAAGACGGTTCTCAGGACAGTTCAGGCATAGGCACAAATTCCATGCCACTGGTTATTTGGAACAGGGTAAGTCCCATGCTGCTGTGGACAGCATTGTTAATAGGCTACTTCAGCAAAAGTTAGCAGTTTTGCCCAATTGTCTTGTTGGTAGTTCCATGTAGTGGGAGTCCAGGGCATGCCACGAAGTGTGCTTGATTTGAAAATAGGTCAATCATAGTCCATATGATAGTTTCCCCTCCACTTGGAGGGAGCTCTACTATAAAGTCCATTAGTGGTTAGTGCAAATAGTGCAGATTTGCACATAGTCCTCGACTTTGGGTTTTAGCCTAGGCCACCAAAACTGTTTCCACACCAAATGGAGGGTCTTCAGATTTGTAGATTTGTAATAAAGCCCCAGAATAAATGCTACACCAATGCTTCTATCACTTCTATGGTCCAGCCTGTGAGAGCTTCCCTTTTACTGGGATGGCCCCAACTCCCACCCTACCTCCCACCACAACCACCAGCAGAGCTGCTGCTCTCTCCCCTTCCTCTTGTCCCAACAAACCAGCATACTTACCATGCATGATTGGAAACAGGGATTCCTTTTTGACAAGAGTCAGTCTCCCTTGGGCAGAACTGGGGAGCACTGCTCCCCTGCCTCCTCCTCTGGCTTTCCATAAATCTGTCAAGGCAGAAGTTGGATTCAGAAGAAACTGTTTCCTGTTTCCTGTTTCTCCTCCAACCTTCTGCATACAGCATCCTCCACCTCCTGCTTTGCTGCCATCCTGAATCAGTCATGCTCAGTGAGTGGCAATGAGCCAGCCATGCCCATCCAACCATGCTCACCTAGTTGTGGTGAGTTGGCTGTGACCACCTAGCCACGCCTACCCAGCCATGCCCAGCTAGTCACTATGAGTCATCATAGTCTTACATGCAACTGGCCCTTTGAGGGCAACCATAATGCTGATGCAGCTCTCAATGAAATTGAGTCTGGCACTCCTAATATAAATAATATATGTTCCATTCTTCTTTCCATCACTAGGACAATACTGATTATTTACAGCATTGTATGGAGAGACAAATATCTAGGTTTATTGAAACTTCTGTAACCTTCAGAAAAATTGGTGGTCATAATTTATTTTAGCAGCTTACTCAAATGTTGAAGCACTGGAAAGAGAAAACAATGATACTATATTTTTCGGACTATAAGAAGTACCGGACTATAAGACGCACCTAGATTTAGAAGAGGAAAACAAGAAAAAAAGTAGTTTTGGCCTCCATGTTTTCGCCCTTCATGGCCCCCAGAAATACTTTGCATGAACCATCCATACATCCCGTTATCGCCCTCCACAGCCATCCCAAACCTTATGCATGTCCTGTTTTTGCCAAAAATGGGTCTGTTTTTTTTATCTACAGAGTGCTTCTGGTAGGTGGGGAGGGCAAAAACAGGATGCACAGTGGGCTTGGGAGGCCAAAACAGGCCTATATTCGATCTATAAGATGCACAGACATTTCCACCCACTTTTTGGGGAGGGAAAAGTGCATCTTATAGTTTGAAAAATATGGTAAATTCATTTGACAGTTTTAAAAGTTGCCTAACTTTTCTGATTTCTTGTGGGAGGAAGAACAACAAACCCTTAGAGATAATGGGATTTAATTACATTACTACCAGTGCTACTATTTTGATTTCTAAGCTGTCTAATTGTAAAACAACTCGCAAGTTGACAATCAGAAATGTCTTATCAATAAATTAGTGTTTAAATTCTACTAATGTAAATATAGAATGTAATGTGATTATAGAATAAAAATAGTTACTCAATTAAAAAGCCATGTTTTACTTGTAACATTATATTACTATAGGCACAATTATTTATTTTTAATGTTATTCTGACTTTGAAGTGATATTTTAGCTTGAACTGTAGGTATAAATACTTAATGAACCAATTAAGAAACTTCAAAATCAATATTATCCCATAATCCATTCTTACTATTTGCAAAGTATGACCCCATTTCAATTTGAATCCAAATTCAACAATTTGTTTATTTAAAAAAATTGTAGGGACTGTAAAACAAACAATATATTGACATCTATAAAAATAATATTTCGTAAATAGAAAGCAACAGAAAGCAGTGAGGAAAAGACAAGAGGCAGAGATGGAGGTAGCAGAGATAAGGATGTTGAGGTTCTCTTTAGGAGTGACCAGGATGGAAAGGTTTAGGAATGATCACCTCAGAGGGACAGCTCAGATCGACTGTTTTGGGGACAAGGTTAGGGAGACCAGACTGAGATGGTTTGGATATGTGCAGAGGAGGGATAGTGGCTATATTGGTAGAAGGATGTTGGAGATAGAGCTGCCAGGCAAGAGGTCAAGAGGAAGGCCAAAGAGGAGATATATGGATGTGATAAAGGAGGACATGAAGGTGATTGGGGCAAGAGTAGAGGATGCCAAGGATAGAGTTGGGTGGAGGCAGTTCGCTGTGGCAACCCCTAACAGAGCAGCCGAAAGAAGAAAAAGAAGATAGTGACACCATAAAAAAAACTTCAGTTCCTCTCCCACTGTATTCCTGAAAACGTCCTTTTAATTAAAACAGTATTAAAGCCCATATTCTCAATCCCCATGGAAACATGTGCTCACAAACTTGTTCAATTGTATTTTTATACATTTTATAAATTGTATTTTTTTTTTCAATTATTTATTTATTGTTCAAAATTATTTCTGAGCCAGAATGGAATTAAGAAGAGAAACATAATTTGTTGAAGAAATTAAGGAATACTTTAGCACCAAAGTAATTTTGTTTTAAAACAGTTTCATGAAAGGCAAATTACTGATGCTTTAAAAATATGTACATGCAAATGAGCAAAAAGCCCACCAGTAAATAACAGACCAGGATAAATATACCAATTAACATGAAAGTTAGGGAAGGTTATTTGACAAACACTATGGGCAATGTCTACAGGAACCATGTTTTTTATTATTCTTTGTGTATAAAGGTGTGTGAGAAATAAGTTCAATTATGACAATTATGACAACTATGACAGTATTTTATGATTAATAAATAATGAAATGTTATTAAGTACAATAAAACAGGAAAGTTTGATCCAGCTTGGCTGGATAATGAAGAATAATTGTCACATATTGAAATTTATGGGAGATTTTCAGTATCTGTTTTAGTATTTGAACATACTCAATGTCTGAACAAGAGTTTTCAAGCAAATTGAAAAAAAAGGTAAAGAAAATGGCCAAGATGATACATAAACATGCTAAAATGTGGATATATTTTATATTTTTTGTAATCTGAAAACAGCAATGTTCAAAATGAATATTACATCTTTCAAAAACACAGCATAGCATTACCTTCAGTGTCGGCTCCTAGTGTTGTCACAAGGGGATGATATTGTTCTATATTTTGGTACTACAATTCCACTCTTTATTCTCTGCTCCAGTAATTGCAATGTAAAATTCCATTTAAATACTCATAAAATTAATTCTGTTTTTAAAAGAAGTACAATAAGACTCTCACAGGTCTTTAAATTTGAAATTGATATTAAAATCTAATTAAGAGCCTACTGCTAAGTACACATCATTGGACTATTATTTGAAAATGAACTTTTAATAAGATCTTAGATTTTTAAATAGGAAATTTTATGCAAAAGCACTTCAAATTAACCAATGTTTTAGTAGAAAGGCAACAGAATTTTAGTCTTTATTTTCCTGAAATACTTCTTACTAGTTTATTTCTTAGTAATTTATTCCCTAACACCAAGAAAAACTGATACAGAAGATAATGTACTACCATAAAAATACTTGCTATTGTCATTATCATCATGTTGATGGCAATAAGGGAATGCAGGGTTTCTTCAACAGTCAATTGAAGTTACGCCAATGTAAATCCATCCTTGTTTTCTAGTAGGTCATTCCTGCAGCTGTTCCTGCCTGTCTCAGCCCATGGTGAGTTAATGACGCCATGAACTCCCTCTCGCAGTGCCTGGAGGTTGTTAGGGACTGGATGGGAAACAATGGGTTGAAACTGAACCCTTGGAAGACCGAGTGGCTTTGGCTTTGGGGTTAATGGATAATTGCCACCTTTGGTCTTGGATAGGGTAGCACTGCCCAAACAGAACCTGTATGTAATCTGGGGCTTCTCATGGACTTGCGACTCCTGCTCAAAGAGCAGATGGCAGTTGTGGCCAGGAGGGCCTTCTTGGACCAACAATCCCTATTTATGGTTATTCATGCCCTAGTCACCTCCTATTTTGACTATTGCAACACACTCTAAATGGGGCTGCCCCTGAAGAGCATCTGGAAGCTTCAGATGATGCAAAATGCAGCAGCCTTCATGGTTTGGTACAGATCTTGGTGTGCGCATGTATCACCTCTCCTGTGGGAACTACATTGGTTACTGATTTGTTTCTGGGTACAATTCAAGGTGCTGGTTGTCACCTTTAAAGCATCCATAGCTTGAGACCAGGTCTCTTGCTGGTCACATCTATCTGACCCACTAGACCAGGGAGTAAGGAATGTTGTGGATCCCATCCCCTAGGGAGATACATCTGGTGGGACTCAGAAGAAAGCCCTCTCCTTGGTGGCTCCCTCTCTCTGGATCTTCATTCCCCCAGGTGTTAGATTGCCCCCCCTGTCTCTTTTGGAAGGCATTGAAGATGTGGTTCTGTCAGTGGACCTGGTGAACCCAGAGCAGGATGGAGCACATTAGATGATTTGTATGAAAGTGTGTTGTTGCTGGTGTAGGTGTGGGTGGAGAGTTATTATTTTACCAATTTATTATTTTATTATTTTTATTATTTTTATTT